>VOQJ01012372.1:0-15397 GCA_015052665.1 Apistogramma diplotaenia
CGCTGGGTGGTTAGCTGGTTGAGGGATCTTCCAGCCTACGCGTCTGCAAACCGACTGTTGTGCATGTGAAAACTGTCCCCAAACTTGAGTTAAGCTGTGCTCATTTTCTTTTTCATACAATTGAGTAAGTTCTGTCGAATGAACTGAGAACAAAGTTCTGGTAATAAATGCTGATGGGCCTCTGTTTTCTCTTTTCTTTATAGACTACTCTGTCACATGAGCCAGTAAGCAATATATCATTTTAACGCATTTTTTAACGCATTTGGAGACCGACGTCTTTTTAATAAATGTGCACAGCGAAAACAGTAAATTAATAAGCAGAGAGTCTAGAGTTTCTGGGGATCTGGAGATCCTGTACACTTGCCTGCTCGTAGACTTGCAATGCACGCGTGTACCACTTAGAACAACAGGCTGTTTCAAAGTGCAGTATGAGACTTAGAAGGAAACGAGACACTGCAACAACAACAGAAAAATGCATTATAATAATCCCGGAGTACCAGCTGGGTTTAAATATGTTCAAGCAGAAGTGCATCAGAATTCTGCTTTACTTTGCTGGATGTGCTATGGGACATGTAAAAACCTAAGGGTACTCCTTTATTTTTAGTTTTTTAGTAAACGATTAGATGCTGAAATGTATGAGAGTTTAATGTGTCCATGCTATTATTAAACAAAAGTTTCAAAAGGTATTTTGATTGTAGCTTTAGAGTTTTCTGGATGTTTGTATATCAGTTCGGTAAATCACATAACCATCACATGGGCTCCAGACCTTCTGATGCCTCAGCAGTATGCCGGTTGTTTTCAAATCAAATTACAGTGTAATGTGACACAATGTAATGAAATTAGAGCAAAATAATTAAACCACTGATAAGCCGGGGACAAGTTATTCTAGAAATCTAGTCAAATTTCAAGTTTATTGCTATTTTAATGTTCATTAGAAAGATCAAATCCAATTTAAAATAAAAAAAATATGTACAACTACAGTATAAAATAAAGAGTTCGTGCTTTAACATTTCCCATTTTCTGTACAAACTGCACATTACTGCACATGATGTTGGAGTAACAGTTCTGACCTGTATTACTTCTAGCCATGCTCTCATGAGCCAGGCTGGCCAAAGCAAAGGGGAGCCAAGTGTTAGTACCACTAACAGAATAACCAGTAGATGGCAGCTAAGAGTGAATTTTTATGACGAAGCCTCCTATAGTGATGTTATAGTGAATATTCTCGGGAGATGAAAGCATATTTTGCAGCCCACTGCAGTTATAAATAGTTTAAATACAGATTTTGGTCTACACCAGTGGATACAAGTCCGAATACTGTTCTCCGGGAGTACCAAGACGCTCCCGTTGGTCCGCAGAGAAAACTTAATTGAAGCAGCGATACTATAAAAAGCAGCAAATTAGTCGACGTGACTCTCAGAATTTATGCATCAGGCGCGACTCGTCGCCTATAGACTATAGGTGTCCGTGGCGCGCAGGTACTCTCCCCAAAGACGCACGTAGACGCGGGCGCGCGCTTGTGCGCTGTCTATTTTTGTACAAATAGCGTTAGACAAGGCACTCGGGGTAGAGCAGGGCGTGAGAGAAAACTGACGAAGGTAAATACTGAAAAACGTTTTTATTGTAGTTTACATTAATTTCAGTGACGGTATGTGTTACATTGATGACCGAGTTTAAAGATATGGATAAGATAACGTTAATTGTGTTGTATGTCAGCATCTGGCCGGGTACATTTGTATGCCCTGTAACTGGTGTCTTCCTCTAGTTTTTGAAGGTGCACCTACAGCCTCAACCTATCTTGGAAACAGGCTGGTCTGTTGGTATTTTTTGCATTACTAATCTGGAGAACTGACCTCTGATGAACAACGGGCACAGGCTTGTTGTCACTATTGAAAATAATGTGATATTCAAACAGATTAAAGACACATATAATATCCTAAGTTGTGAAATTGTTCTTTTTGCTTCGTTTTCCTGGTATTTTGAATGTATTTCATTGGCCACAAAGACACTAAACATAGCTGCTCGGTACTTTGGTTTTGGTTTTTTAAATTTGCTATGCTAGATGTCCAATATTATCATTGAAGTCAATTGTTTTGGCCACAGTAATCATGTAGAGAAAAGGCCTGAATAACACACAATGTCAGCACTTTGTTAGTGGAACAGTCTGAACTGTTGTTTCAGTGTGCTCCTGCATACAGACATTTCTTTAGACATTTTTATCTTAGCTCGTTTAAGCTCTGGTATAAGTCAAATTTTTGTGCCTAGCTGCACTCTTAAACATCATTTCTCTGTGTTATTTTAAAAAGGGCGGTATATCTTGTGCTAAATGAGCCTTCAAAGTTTTTGCTGCCCTGGTCTGTAATTAACTCTCCACAAATGACAAAGCAGGATGACTGTATGAGGATGGCTGAGTGTGAACTGGTGGAGACCTTCACATGACCTGTCCATCACAGCTGGGATTCCAATGACTGGGCTCCCGACTTATCCAAAGGTCACTTCCCCAAGCCCTTCCGTGACCCTCACTGACATTCCAACCTCAACCTTTGCTCTTGCTGCGTCGACCTGCAGACCCAGATTGCCACAAGCAACCCCAATTCATAGCGCCAACTTCCTCTAAGAGAAGATCATGCCTCTTTAGTGTTTCGCATATTTCTTTTCATGGTTGCTTTGAACTCGTGGTAATCTGACATAACCCTAGTCTTGTGGTTCTGGTAAAGAAACATGTCAGTGAGACTGTGGTATAGTGATAAGCAATGTCGCTAAAGTGAAATACTGAAAAAGGCATATGACTCATTTCAATGAACACAATCATTCACCTCAAGTACCATTTTCTCTTTCTGTTCAGGCCTCAGTTCACCCAGTGTTCATAATTCCTGCAGAGGAAACTGTATTACTTGATTGGCTGCTCAGGACATGATACCACAGATATCTATGAACAGACCATTTGTACTCCACTTGGCATGTCTAGGTTTAAAATAAACCACATTTAAGGTGAGAAAAAGTGTAAACACGAGCTTTATCTGTTCTCTTTCTTTTAGTGATTTGCTTTCTTTACTTCTGTGTTCCTCCACAGTACTGAATGCACATTCTTCCCTCTCCCTTGCGTGTCCCATAAATCATAATCGCCTCTAAAGCAGCGTCACTCTGCATTACTGATGGCTAGGCTGAAAGACATGTGTGCCGTAATTTATTTCACATTTCACAGAAAGAATTCCCCTCAAGAAAATGTGTATTTCCTGGATTGCGAGACCGCAGTATTTGTATGTATTTTGCTAACGCCATAGTTACTGATGGACAGAAAGAAATAAACAAGGGATAGGCTACTATTGTTACCTTCATATGTGTAATCAGTCTTCATTACATCCAGTCATTTAATACATAGATACAATGCATCGCCTTCCCAAAGCTATTTTTACCTAATTCTCTGACCTCAAACTGTGGTATCGGTGGTGAAGAGTAACGTCATAAATTTCAGCAGAAACGATCTCTGGGGAAAAGGTTTGTCCTCCTTCAGCATCACCGGGGTATATAGATTTTTTAGTCTTTTGTCCTGTATAGGGTGATGGCGTATGTGTGTCAATGAATTATAAATGCCCCCCCGGTCTCTGCAGCTAGCAGGATTAGCACATTGTTGTCCACCTACTGCTGTGTTGTATCAAATGATGTAATTCTCTAGCATTACATTACCCAAGACGACAATCTCATTGTCCCTAGTAATGTGCCCTTTTTGAAAAGGATAAAGAGCTTTGCTGTTGCGGGGAGCCCTGTTCTAAATGCAGATCACACAGGAGCCTGGCTCGTGAGTAAATCTTGAGCCAGTGAAGGATCTCTCCGTGTTTCCTCCATGTCTAGTAAAATAAACAATCTGCTGTAGGTCTGCAGAAACCTGAGATCAGACCGAGGGCAGAGCTGAGGACTCTTGCATGCAGGAGGTTGGGAAAGGGAGGGGGGGAGAAACACAGATCAGATTTCACATGTCCAGACAGACGTGAAGAGAAAAAAAATAACTGGCTGTTGAGAAAATCACAAACTAAATAATAATAAAACTCTGCAGGTGATATTCTTCTGAATCTGGGGACTCCTTGCTGTTTGAAGTCTTAAAAATCTGTGATGTTATCAATTTTGATCTAAATGTCCTGGACAAACCAAGTCCTTGCCATGCAATGCACCTGTGAGCTACAGTGCTGAGCGTGTAATGAGGAGTGGCTCGAGACCTTTTGCACAGTACTGTATATTGTTGACGCTGTGCAGAAATGTTGCAAGAATACTTTCCTGCATGCTGATAGAATTTCCTGATTGATAGTGAGAGGAAGTTCTCTCCTTGTTCCTGTATACTTCAGAGCAAAACCGCAAAACTTTCATTGAACAAAATGCAGTTTTGCGACAGATTTCAACAGCCCTGAATGATATCCTGTTTCTCCAGTTATCACTGAATCCATCTGATTATAATCTGTTTGGTTTTGGGGGTTTTTACTTTGGATGACAGACTTAAGATTGCTGTGGTACAACTTTCATGTTTATCATATTTTAGCTCATTTAACTTTATAATAAGTGCTCATGTACAGTCCAGATGAGCCAGTAACTTATTGCTGGTTAAGATAAGGCAAACTCCCAATCAATAGTCACATGGAAAGGGATTCACCCTGGTGTGTGCAAGTGAGTTTTGGATGATATGGATGGGGATATTTGAATAACGGTGTCTTCATGGGAAAAGGCGAAACCAAAACATTCTCACATTTCCGTGATCCCCAGTGCCTGCAGAGTATTTGGTTGCATTTACTGGACATGTAAGGATTTGTTGGCATGTCCCTGAAAACTAGCTGTATGAATACACTAAGCTGGGTTTTGATGTTACAGGTGTGATAATTGACGTCTCCAAAGGCACAAATTCATTTTCAGAAGTGAAAACATTAAAGAAGCTGACTGAATGTTAATAGTCCTGGTGAGCGGCAAACTTCAAGCATGAAATAGTAGGAAAAAGACTAGAAATAAATGAAAGGGTATGAGGTTAACAAAGACTAGGAAAGTCCCTTGTTGAGCCGTGGGCATCTCGGCTCACATAAAGAGCCCTCTAGTGCTCCTCATTACTCAAGCTCATGAAATTTTTATGATAGACTTGGATTCCAGATGGATATCTACAAGCAAGAGGAAACACGGCATGCATTCACACTACTAGTTATCCTATTAGGAAAGCAGTGAAAACCGTGCTTTTAGGTGTATTCGTACGTCCTCAAACAGATGGAGGGATGGTAGGAGGTATCTGAGGTCATTGAGTGTGTAAAAAGTTAAAATACAGGCTATGGTGACATGTAAACTGACGTGCCCACCCATCATTCTATATTCCATTCTTTGCATTTACATGATTTCTGTTTCTTTTTTCTCACGTTACACTCTGACGTAGTCAATGGAGACGCTATGGATGAAGCAAAGTCGTTATAGCTGATGGCAGGCCCCTTCACCGGTGTAAACTTTGATGATCAAACTTCATTTTCAAGGTGAATGCATCGGCTGCAGCGGCGGAACTGCAGACGGCAGCATAATGCCGAGGCTGAACAGCACCACACAATGTTTACAATATAGTTTTGAGAGTTGCCTGGCAGCAGAATGCACACAATGTAACAGCCCAATGGTTACGCGAGTATCAGGCCTGAAAGGACTTCCTTTGTACACGTACTCCTGCGGGCCATTTGACATTAGCAAAATGAAGGTCAAGTTCCACCATTTAACCATTCCTGCAGTTATTTCCTCTTGAAAATGATGAAGTATTTAGAAAAGTGTCAAATATATGTGAAGAAAAACGTGGCAAATATGAATACACAAACCACTTTATGTGAGGACATAAAGAGAGGTTATGTGAGCTTATGTAGGCCTACATTTGCATCTATTTGTGTTTTTATAGCACTTCATGTGGGTTGTACGGAAAAGATCATGCCAGGAATAATTTCAACTAAACTGTAGTTTATTGGCAAGCTCGATTGTTTCTTCTCAAAGGAAAAATTATCTTGTGGTATTTTAGATTAAAAGGTGAACATTTCTCATTAAATAGTTGCAGTCATTTCTTTTATTTCTATATTCTATATTATCTGCAATAAATTATTCAAGTCCCTTATAATGCTGTGAGTGTGGAAGATATTTCAAACATCTTGATGTTTGAGCTACTGAAGCATGATGTATGATGTCATTAAAAAGGCTCATCCTCAGTTTTTCATTGTGAAGTCAGCAGACTGACTCAATCATTTTGGGATAACTGAGAGGAGTTGTCAGGAATTCCTCCTCCTACCCGCACATGAATAAAGACAAACACACGCAGTCGCTATCAGCTATTGTTTTATTCTATGGCTAATTTATAGCTAAGAGAGAGGGGAAATGAGTCTGCTGCAATAAAAAAACACACTCCCACCTCTTCCCAACGCATCCATGCAGGCAGGAAGGTACAGAGCTGTTACCAACAGCTTCCTGGAGCTGCTAAAACACTGTGCGACACTGACTCTTGCAGTGCCACTTCTCAGGAATCCAACACAGACGGGAAGCGAGGACGAATGTGTCTCTGCCTTTCACACGTCGAGCTGTGAGACTGTAATTATTATTGTTATAATTTTGTGAGGACAAAACATTTTTTCTCATTTCCGTGTTTGCTGGTAGAGACTGCTTTCACGAGTTCAGGGAAGAGTAAGAACAAGTAGCCAAGTAGCACAATGTCCTAAAATAAACTCACTCTCTTATTTCCCTTGGAAATACCCAGAGAGTGTGTGTGTGTGTGTGTGTGTGTGTGTGTGTGTGTGTGTGTGTGTGTGTGTGTGTGTGTGTGTGTGTGTGTGTGTGTGAGAGAGAGAGAGAGAGAGAGAGAGTTTGAGCTTATCTTTCAGTGTGTATAAAGGTTTGTGTGTGATCTTTAATCTTTATATGCATGCAGGTTTGAGCCTGTTGGCGTGAACATGCATGTGCAACCAAAACTGCACGATGGCTAACAAAGCAGCTTACACTGGGAACTGTTTGTTAGCCTATTACCATTTTCATGCTAACGCAGCCTTCTTTAACTGACATGCTGGTATGTGACATATTGTATAAACAGCTGTTTATGATCAAGTCTGTATTTTTACATGGACAGCATTCAGAACAGCTTTCTTATAGACAATGTTGAGTTTGTTTAGGTTTTTTTAATTTAGTGCTACACGTGTGCAGGAAGCGGTGATAACCTTTCCTTTCACTGTGTCATAAAAGGTGGTAATTCAATTGACTCTCTGTCCACCCCAGCCCCCCTTCGGTGTCCTGAGTAGAGTGCTGAATCAGACCTCTCTCTTTCTTTTACTGCTGAACCATTGACTTCTGTTGGCTGGGTGACCCTCATACTGGTGACCTTTGGTTGGTCTCATTAAGGAATATTTACCACACATTACATTTATCTATATAGACTGAATTGATGCCTTCATTGAAATGACGGTGATATCGCAGCATAAGAATCACTTCAGTGGCTTCAAGCTCAGGGGACCTTTTTCAGTATACTTATGCCACAATGTCTTAATTCACATTTTCTGACAAAAGCATTGTCAGAAATTTTCCCATCAAATCCGGTGATAGTGGTGGGTCGATTGCCTTTGATTTTATTGCAAAGCCTGCCCTTGTTACCTGCACCAGTAAAGACATACACACAACCAATCACTATAAATCACACTAAGAAGATCTTATTGCACAAAATCTATAACGGGGTCCACTTCTTACAGCAAAATTTATGCTTACTGCAAAACCTAATCATTACACCTCATACCGACTAGTGTCCATGCAGACCCTGGAGATGTGTTTTATGACATATCTCACAGTTGTTTCGTTTTTTGTTTGTTTGTTTTTTAACAATAAAACATGCCAACAGAGGTGGTGCGAGCATCTGACCAGGATGCCTCCTGGGCATGAAATGGGGAAATTATGGTTCAGTGGTGATAATGCATTGGCAGTCCGTGGGCAGCTCCAGACCGCCCATCTACCTGCAGAGTGTCTGTTGTCAAATGGGGGCAGTGTGAAAAATATGTGGAACAACCGGTCTGTTGCCTACTCTTGCTTATACTGCTGTTGGTCTATCAGACAACCTACAAGAGGAGTTAGGTTAAACAGACAGTTAAAACAGCTAAGTGTCCAGTGCAGCCACTGTCTGTACTTTTTATTGTTTTTTTAAAAAATCCTTCTCTGTTTCAGCCCATTTGTCAACCATTGGACCTATCGCATTGCATAACATTCAGTTGGGACTTTGGGAAGTGCACAGGAGCACGTTTGAGGTACTTGAAAACTCCTCTCCATAAAAGAATACCACTGGAGCCACCCTGGTCAGTGGTGGAGGAGTTAGCATGTCCCAGTGATCCCAGGAGCTATGTTGTCAGGGGGCTTGTCCCCCTGGTAGGGTCTCCCATGGCAAACCGGACCTGGGTGAGAGTCCAGACAAAGAGCAGTCCAGAAGACCCCTATGCAGAGAAGAATGAGGGAACAGTTTACCATGCCTGGGAAAGGGTTAACGGGGCCCCACCGTGGAGCCAGGCCTGGACAGGATGCTCGAGGGAGAGCATCTGGTGGCCGAGCATTAGCCCGTGGTGCCTTGCCCACCTCCTGTAGGTCCACCACCCGCAGGAGGCGTCATAGGGGTCGGGTGCAGTGTGTGTTGGGCAGTGGCCAAAGGCAGAGGCCCTGGCGGACCAATCAAGACTGGCATTTGGGATAACAGAATCAAAATGCAGTAAATAAGCTGTTCATTAATAATGTGGATGTGGTTTGTACTTTATATAAAAGCTGCAAGTTGCATTAAAGAAAAGTACTGATTTTAGTTTAAAAAATTGTACTTTTGCAAAAAAAAAAAATTCCCTTTAGATTATATTAATTGCAAAACTAATAATGCTTCGACAAAAAAATTTATTATTATTATTACTATTATTATTATTGCTCTTATGACTGATTTTCACAATAAATTATTCTTGGGGTCGCCAATGGCAGTCCATGTATGTAAAATATGTGTTAGGATGTGGGTTAAAGAGGACATGAGAGAACACGCATTTTCTTTAGTACTTTCAAGCCAGATATATAATTTCACTGTGTGAGTCTCCTTGTGACTGGGCTGTGAGTCTACAGTAGATACACAGTAGATACACACTATTTTGTTCTCTACTTTTTGTTGGCGTATCACTATTTGTTGTTCATGGTGGCTGGTGGCTAATAAATGCGGTGCTTGTGATAATATAGGTGACGCATGAGCCTTTAAGATGGGATTTCCCGTTGATCACAAATGGCTGAATCGACACTAAATACAATTAACAACACAACTTGATTTTACCTTTTATTTTTTATTTTTTTTAAGCACAATAACACAAACGTATCACATCCAGGACGGTGGATGATCACAGTGGAACGTTTGGTATGCGTCCTTTAATACACAAACAACAACACAGGGAGAAACAGCTTCTTGGGTTTCTGCGTTTACATAACAAAGGCAGTACAGATAGACTTGCATACACGAAAACGATTAAATTATTAAAAAGTGATCTTAATTTAACATTCATTAAATAAAAGATGTGAGAACTGAACTTAATTTTGGCAACCTTTCTTAGACGCCACCCCCCACATCAAAAAGCCGAAATGGTCTCGCCCACCGTAGCGGCGTCTGCCCTATGCAGCGCTGACTGCAAATCAATGAAGCCTGTATAGTCGCTGAGTAGAAAAGAAACGGGGCTGGGCGATTGAAGTTGGGACAATTTGCGGAGGTTTCTGTTGCCGGATAGTCGACGACAACAAGGACATGTATACAGCGAATATGCGCAGAAACCAAATGTTTTCTCTTTTAGCGGAGTAAGGAGGATATCTATCAACCTGTAGTCTACTTCTACGTGGAGTTTGGTGCATTTCATAATAACTAATACCCACTGTGCAGTTGAGGATGATTTTTGCCAATACTGGAAACCCGATAAGGACTCCGCATCGCAAACAGGTAAATCAACAAATATTTGCTAAAGAGCCGAGTTAAGGCGTAAGGTTGACTCAGTGGAAGCTTTAGAATAAATCTACTTTAAAAAAACAAAACAAAACTGAATAGCCCCAATAAAGCTAACATGAGCTTGAAAACTTATTTCTTTTTGTGTGTTATTTAAAGTGGCAGTGTTCACGTTTGGGATGTAATCTCCAAATAGGCCACTTAGGCTATGAATAATGGGAATACCTGCTGCTCCTGCCTGGGCTGCGCTCCAGCTCCTGTAGTGGGGACAACATGAACTGGCCATCAACAGCACTTTGCATAAACTAAACTCAGCATAACAATTTCCAGACTGCATGTTTACTTGGACCAGTCTCTGTATTTCGTTTGGTTTCTGTTTCACGGCGCTCTCTGTCGGTGCGGTAAGCCATTATAGTTGCATAATCTATTCGGAGTGTATGCAACCTAAATGTAATTCATCCGCTGGCTGGGTTTACTTGCTGTAGGGCTGCAAGGCTTCTCTCTCTACAGCATATAATTACACAGTATGGATGCCTCATTGCTCACTGATGAATTCAAATTCACCCAGTTGCATAGATTTCGAAAACTCCCCTTGAGTCAAAGGTTTGAATAAGCATATTTACTTTGCGGTGCTTTTGCTGTTATCCTGTGGCTAGAGCTCCATGGGTGAGGCCTGTTACTGGAAACCCTGTGTATATTTCCGGCTAGGATATGACGGGCTCCGCTGGTCTGGAGCTGGCTGATAAGATGTCGTCCTCCCCCCCCCATCTCAGTCTCTCGCAGTCCTGCATCAGACAGTTGTCTGAAAGCCAAATTCACTTTCAGCCCCACAGAAAAGGGAGGTTACAGTCACCTGAATCCCAGACTTTGAAACATGAAGCTCTGGGCTTTGTGGCTGGAATCCTTTTTTAATACCGCCTTGCCTTGTGTGGTTGCTGTTAAACAGCCACTGAGGTGCATATAGGCAGGGCATGTCTGTTATTTGGTGTTTTGTGTATGTAGAGCTTGCAAAAACTTTTTTAAAAAAAACACCATCCAGCAGTGACTGTCAAAAGGTTTATAATGTTAGAACTATAACATTCATTTTCTCCTTCCCTGAACATTACAGTTGCTTTGGTTTTTGCTCTTAATATGACAAAGATATTTGGATATAATATGTACCCAGAGATAGCATCAGCCTTGCTGAGGAGTCAGGCTTATGAGAGACTAAGAAATCATTCTTGTTTTTGGGATGGTGGTGCAGTGGTTACGACTGTTGCATCACAGCTGCGGATTCGAGCCTGCTGGCTGTGTGGAGTTTGCTTGTTCTCCCCCGTGCCCCCCTGGACACCTCCTCCCGGAGTCAAAAGACATGCTCGTTAGGTTAAGTAGTGATCTTATATTGGCTATACTGTAAGTGCAGCTGTGTTGGCTCAGTGTCAGAGCAGTGACTAGTCCAGGGTGTAGCCAGCTATAGGCTTCAGTCCTCACACACCCATCCATAAGTGAATGAATGGTTTACTTGTCTTTTAAGTGACTAGGCCGTGAAGATAAAGAGATACGGGAAGTGCAGTGCTTCCTTAAGACTGAACATGGACTATACAGCACATTTCTTGGCCTTACAGTCTGTGACCAATGTTCCCTGGTACCTGGTAGCAACATTTTAGGAAATTAATACATTTAGCTTTTATCAGATGTTTCCCATGAATCCCTCGCCATTAAAACTGCGGCACAATCTCACCACGCTTCAAAGAGCAGGTGACTCGTGGTTGAGGATGTGGGAGATTGAGCCTTTTGCCTCCAGTCAGTTCGGAAAACAGTAGGTCAGGCTTGTTTCACGGTGAAGGCATGTGAGGCAGGCAACCAGTTGGTCACAAGAGAAGCTCCTCTAGGCTGAAGTCCAGATTTGGATTGCTCAATCCTGTCACCACTTCATGCTTGGGATGCCATCAGCTTCCTCTCAGCATGTGATTCTTCAAAGAGGGAGGTGGTGGTGGGGGGGAGGGTTTGGGGGGTTATCACTGTCAGATAGTGAGGAGGGAGATAAATCCCCGAAGGCAAAAGTTCTGTCAGACCGGGACATCTGTGTCTTGTAAACACAAAGCTCAGAGTTGCTCAATCGCTGGAGCACTTTTGCTTTGGCTCTTCTTATATTCCCCGCCTTCAGATGAGGAGGCGCAGCAGCTATTAAACACAACTTAGAAAAGACTGTCACACTTACGATACATATACTGAAGTTTGAAAGTCATCCCTAAATAAATAAAGCAGTCCATAATTGAGAATGTTAAGGTTCAGAGGTTTATAGCTACACCTGGGATGACTGCAAATAGCTTATTCGACACCTTGAGGCATTGTGGCATTATTGTGGCGCTGATGTTGAAGCTACAGGTGCCTGTGTGGGCTCATTGTGCAGGTGTGACTGGGACTGCTCTGCTAAAAGACAGATCAATGTTTTCCCCTCACATGTGACTGTAGAAGCAATACATACAGTAAATGCATAATAAACCTCGAACTGAGTCTAACTTACTGTTTCCCGACCTGTTTCAGCCACCTGCCCTGTTGTCACATCCCATGGCTCCACCCAGCCCGAGCACCAACAGCAGCACGAACAACAGCAGCAGCAGCAGCAGCACTGCCAGCTGGGAGCAACTCAGCAAAACAAACCTCTACATCCGAGGCCTGTCCCCTTCGACCACAGACCACGACCTGGTCAAGCTCTGTCAGCCGTGAGTGCCACTCACTGCATTGTCCTTTAGTATCTGTTTTTTATTACTATTATTTGATTACGTTTAATTTCAATTTGCGCTGGTTACAACTGTATGGACATATACTGTATGGATTATTGGCATGCATTATAATACGGGGCCACCTATGCACGCAAGCTGTTTCTCACCTGTGCAGATCATTGATGACTTTCACGCTGTGCGCTTACAGTTGGTTGTGGGATGTCCAGAAGGACAGAAATTTAATGAAATAGCTGCAGCGGTCGCAGCGAATGACCGATTCTTTCACAGACTTTTGTAAAGGAAGTGAAAGTAGTGAATGGTTAGGTGCTCAATTTTATACACTTGTGCCAGTGGGAGTGAAAACGCCTGCATCCAAAGATTAAGAGGTGTGAGCCAATATGAGAATGCAAACACATTCAAAAGTGCCATTTTATGAATATAGTGTTTAATTTATTGCCATTGCGTGTCCAAAAATGAATGCATTCTAACAAATGTAACAACAATGTTGAATGCAGAATGAAAAAATAACCACACGCAGGGCACAAGAGGCAAAGCTTTCATGCCTCATGTGTGTGAAATAAAGCTATGCACTGAGCTCATTCACAGCTCCCTTTCTGCGCTGATTGCTATATATACCAGAGAGACAGACCATGGGCGCCTCAGAAATTTCATTTCCTTTTTTTTTCTTCTTTTTTTAGGCCCCATCTTGAAAATATGACGCTGAATAAGAAGGAAAAATGTGCAGTTCACTTGTATGCAGAAGCTTTTGGTTAACTTTCAAGCATTTCGTTAAATATTCGAACCTGTGGGGTTTTTAGCTTCTTTTGCCTCTTGTGAGGATGTTGTCACAATCATTTTTATTTGCCGCGATGTATATAGGTGTATCGCAGATCTCGTGAAACGTGTTGCTATACCACTTCCTCTGTAAATATGGAAGCAAACAAGACTTGACTTGTACATTCAGAATACTTCACAGGATCACAACAAAGGCTCCTACAGTTGTGTAAAGTGGTTATACGTTAGACTTTGATTGTGCTGGGAGAGAAATGGTGTGATCTGTAGTTGCACGATTTGAGATTAAAGTTCAGAAGAAAAAAAGGGTCATAAGTTCATGCTCTTTCACCCAGTTTAGCATCTGTAGCTAATGTATCATCCCAGCTTACTTCAGATTACACTGTGGCTAGCATTAAATATATAAACTCTTCACATTGTACAAATTAAAACTAAATAATTATGTTGTAAATAAACTTTAAGGTGAGGAATTAAATAAAGACACAACAATATTCTTTCATCCCATTGCTAAACATAAGATGGCATCGGATACACTGTAACGAAAGAGGGCTACCTGCACAAGAGGAGTTGTGGTCTGCATGCATACTGTAGCCATTCTGTTGAAATGAACAAGGCCAGACGTTTGAATAGCATAATCTTTCATGTGTTTGCCAGAACTTCACAAAAATCTGTTCTGTGTTCTGGAAAGACAGTTTTAAGTTGTGTGCATTCAGT
Organism: Apistogramma diplotaenia; assembly: GCA_015052665.1. NCBI lineage: Eukaryota > Metazoa > Chordata > Actinopteri > Cichliformes > Cichlidae > Apistogramma > Apistogramma diplotaenia. The sequence goes on from VOQJ01012372.1 coordinate 14,173, forward strand.
AGTGTGCTGAAATATAAAATGGAAACTTTACCAGCGGCCCTTCTCGTATGAGGCGAAAGAACAAAACTGCTAAGTTAGTTACAGTGGTTTAGTTTGGTCTATGGTAAAGGGACTGTTTGAGATTAGAGATCACTTGTTTGCAGCACTGGTGGGGTTTTCAGCACCACATGGAAACCACTTCCTGTTTCTCATATTTTTACAGTGATGTCATGGATTGTTGCTCAACCCTCTCTCAGTTATATAGCCGGCTGTGTGTGGTGCATAAACCTGCTCACAATACCTCGCCTTTCTGCTCCTCCCTCAGGTATGGCAAAATTGTATCGACAAAAGCCATCCTGGACAAGACTACAAATAAGTGCAAAGGTGTGTCGTGTTTTTTCTTCTTCTTTGTCTTTCCAGCACTGCCCTTTTTTTTTTTCTCCCTTTAGATTAAATATGTGTGAAAGGAGACTGACACGCAAGATATTCCGCACTCACGCATTCCTGAAATTCCTAAAACTGTGTCACGAAGGGTGTAAATTCTGTTTAAACACCAAGCCATTCAGGGCCCGTGTAGTTTCAGATCATCAAGGCAATTCAGGAAACAGGCAGTCGAGCTGCTCTTTGTTGGTTTGTTGCTGTTGCGCCTGGGAAGAAGCAGCCAACTCTTCCTCGTCTTGCTGAGTGACAGTTCTTAGTCCAGTCCCAGTAGACTGCCCACTGGAATAAAGCAGTACTTGCTGAATCTCTCAGGAGGTAATGGGATTAAGAGATTGCTTTGTCACTGTCCACTGGATTATACAGATGCCAGTAAATCAAAGGCCCTCAGTGAAATGGGAACCTGCTCAGGCTGTGACAGGATTTTAAACAGAACAGCCTTTTGCTGTGACCTTATTTATCTTGAGTTTGAAAATAAACTGTTTGACTGTTCCCACCATTTTTTAAGAGCTGTCAGACAAGAGTCACATAAAACAGTGTGGCTCACCTCTTAGCTGGAGGTGCTCTGACATGTTCATCCCGACTCATTTTAAATGTAACGAGTGCAGGAGAAGCTAAAAACTATATGTGCACCCAGTTTGTACCCCCCACTACAAAGAGCTGACCTGACCCACTGGTATCTGCACCCTCAGCACTCCCCCCCCCCCCCCCCCCCCCCCCCCCCCCCCCCCTCCCCCCCCCCCCCCCCCCCACCAACCCCCACCCCCCCACCCCCCCCACAAACACACAAATACAAAAATATTATTAA
>VOQJ01012376.1:0-14093 GCA_015052665.1 Apistogramma diplotaenia
CTGAGCTGCCGTTGTGCCGGGCTGTGGATTTCATCGGCTCAGCAGTTAGCATGCTAATGCTAACACCACGCTCGCACACGCCGTGCTGAAAAACATTTCTGGCTAGAAGCCTGTATCTTTGTTATATGTACATATCATTGTGTTAAGTGTTTATAACCAGGTTCTTGTAACTTGACTATATACAGTGGTATAGTGAAAATATTCAGAATAACAAGATAATTAAAAAAAACAAACAAAACATAAAATAATTGAAAAGGGAGAGCTGAGGGGAGGTGGGTTGACAAATGGCTTGCAGGTGCGGAACAACTGCAGGCAAAAGCACCTTAAATAACATACTCAATATGAGATCTACAAATAGGTATGATGCATACTAGAGGAAACAAAAACAGCATTTTGCAGTAGATCACACTTATCGGTGGGTCGTGTTGAAACTTGTGCTTCTCAGCTACAATTACAGTAATGCGAGCTTGCAAATTATACATTCGCTATATCGTACAGTGATTCCACTTTGGTATAATTTTCAGATGCTGTTTAGCATAATTGGATGTAGTACAATTCTTTTGCAAACCTTTTCATCTTGTCTTGAAACTGAAATCACATCTGGTTTTATCACATTAAACTGTCTTGCTGTGTAAAAAGAATTAGAGGAGTTTTGCGTGGATCAAATGTGGTCCACAGTAAACAACAAATATTTGACAAAAGTAGCACAAAGCCACAGGGAGTCACTTAAGGAAAATACTTAAGCTGCTTAAATTTGTACTGGATTCATAAATAATAAGAAAATGAAAAATTTCCGGTCAAAATTAATATCAAATATTGTCTGCACCCTTGGTAAGCGCGCTTGGATCCTTCCTCGGAAAGTGCTGAAGTAGCTCGGCCTCTCTGCAGCGTCTTGAGCTCCTTCAGGCTGACGTGAGTGGTGTACGTTGGCGGAGGATGACACATTTCTCAAGGCAGGCTTTGTTATGGCACGAAATCAGAGGCCACCCACTCACAAGCTGGAGCTGGTGACTTGACAGAACACGAGCCTGCTCCTGCACACCATGCACATTCATAGGCGTGCGTATGAATGCGCAAAATTAGAAACTGTTTGAGGGTCCTGGCTGCTAGTCTTCTCTGTTCTCTTTCACACTCAGCTCACACGTCCCTTTGCTCCCACTTTGTTTGTCACCCTCTGTCCTCTCCCAGGGTCTGTACTGTGACATCCGCCAGCTGGTCCAGTTCATTAAAGAGGCCCATGGAAACGTGTTCCGCAGGGTGGCACTGAGCGCGCTCCTGGACAGCGCGGAGAAGGTTACCACCACCAAGAAAGCCGATGAAAAGGAAGACACCAAACAGCCTGGTCCCAGGAGGTAAAGGCCAACAAGTGGCTAGAAGTGGTCTTAATGTGGCTTCGTGGTTTGTGTAATCATCAACTACTTAAAAATAAATCTGCTAAAAATGTCTTGTTACAATCATTACATTTAAAATATCTTTGAGCACTGTCTTTATAATCCATCGCCTTATAAAAGGAAAACAGAGCTGTGCTTCTCATCACTGCTGGACTTTTTTGTTTTTTTATGTTTTTCCTGTCCCGTCTGCATCTGTTTTTCTTGCTTGAGTGACTGATTTGATGTTCTTATTACCAAAATAATGTGGCTGTAGTGTGCTGGACAGTCCTGCCAGGAGGCATCTCAGCTGTGTTTGCTACTTTATGTGACAACAACCACTTGAAATGGAAGTCACACACCAGGCATTAGGGAGCTCTACCTGTGACTTGTATGTTTTGAGGCTACAAGGTCACGTGACTGCTGGCTCCAAAGCGGTGGCATGCAGTGCGCTCTACCCAGATACCCTAGTCCTGCAGGTCTGTTAGCGTACTTGCAGTTGCTGAAAAACACAGCGCTTCTTTCTGTAGCATTCACTCTAATTAGAAGCATAGACTGTATATAAAAGATGGGCATGGCCACCATAATCTCACAAATTTTTGTTTTGAAGCTTCATCGTCGTAATGATTCTTCATTATGATTCGTCGTTATGATTTTTTTATTTTTTTAAGACTGGATGTCACAACCAACGGGTGGCTCTCACTGAGAAACTGAGGGACATGCTACTGCTTCCAGCTTATTGTATCATCTATTTTACTCTAAATGTGATGCTCATTTACAAAATGAACATCATGTTCTATGCAATAAACTTGAAACTAGTTAATGAGGACAAAATTCATCATGGACATGGTTACTATGGTAATAAACCAATTAGGCCCACATTACACAAGAATGGTCCAGTGGAAATTGTAGAGTTTTTCTGTTTTTGAAAAGTAACGCGTGCAGACGGAAACAATTTCAAAATAATTGCCATTGTGTAATTGTGTAAACGACAGGCCAAAACACATCAAAGTTTTACCGTTTTCACCTGAAAACATTCTCGTGTAAATGGGTTCTCACTTTCTCATAGACTTCTATACCATATGACTTCCTTTTGGCCCCCTGCTGTCCATTTGAAAGAATGCAGGTTTAAGGCTTGACCATCTTTTATATACAGGGTATGGTTAGAAGGCAGTGGTTGGCGAAAGATTGAAATGAAATATATTAAATTAAATATTTAAGACAAATGAATTCAGTTGGCCATTTTGGCCTATTGGGATGACTAAAGTAGTGTAATGCCCAAATTACAGGTGACCATGGAGCAGACAGTTCTGATATGCGTGCATCAGGTGGCCTGAGCGCTCTGTCTGTGTGTTGGGGTGTGTGTGCGCGCAGGTCAGAGGCGGGTGTGTCCGGGGAGAAGGGTCAGGTGTCCAGTACTGCAGACGAGTGTCGCAGCTACATCTCCAGTAGACCCCCCCAGACACCCGAACAGTGAGTGTCCACCTCACCTCTCCATATAGCACCATCTACATTGAGCTCAGCTGTCATTTCTCTGCTCAAAGTAGAAATAGGCCTTCCTGTTGTTCCCTGTCAATTCTTCTATGAACACCAGGCCTCAGTGCTTCAATTTACAGCAAAAAGTATTGAAAAACAAAACAAAAGAAGAGGTAAAAAGTGTGTTGTGGGAAAGCTTTTTTATCGTTAACGCTCACCGTTCCTCTCTTTCTCCCTCTAGTGAAGAACAGATCCCAGGCGCTCTGCTGGGCAGGAAGGATTTTTGGAGGAAGATGTTCAAGTCCCAGAGCGCCGCCAGTGACACCAGCAGCCAGTCGGAGCAGGACACCTCAGAGTGCACGACCGCACACTCCGGCACCACCACCGACCGCCGCTCGCGATCCAGATCGCGTCGCATTTCGCTCCGCAAAAAGCTGAAGCTGCCTATTGGTAAGGGCTACCTCTGATTAGCCTGGAGAAGCAAGTCTTTGGGTAGATCACAGAATAAATAAAGTTTTGAATCTAGGGAGAGCTTTCAATACCTAGTGATATAAATACCCTTGAAATAAAATGTCTGCTGAAGATACAGTAAAGGCAGCCTAAGGGAAGACTTTGTTCTGTGTGCCTATTAAAGCTTCCAAATCATTCTTTTATTGAGCAGCGGTATACATTTCCATGACCATATTTCACTTATTTTGCTCCTACTTTGAAATCCCCTCTAACATGATATGTTTTATGTGTCCAACACTGTAACACTGGCTGCCCCGAGGCCACGTCACTTCATCTTTTTGGTCTGTTTTGTGTTCCTTTTTGTGCCGTAGCATGCCGCGGGACTGTTCGCCTACCACTCACTCTCTCTGTCCTACGTATGTCGTTGTGGAGCCGTGTTCATACTGTATTTGTACCATGTCTGTTTTGTGTTGGTCGTCTCACCCCAAGCATGTTTGCAGACCTGTGTCAAAGCTGTGTTTATAAGCTGCATTAGATGAAGAGAGTACATCCTTCTTTAGCATGGATTAGTGGATAGTTTTAAGCTCATCCCTTACTCAGTATTGGCTTTTTATACAGCAGGTGTTTGTGGGTGATGTGGTTGGGTTTATGCAGATTTATAATATACTATATTTTACTCCATCCACATGGCACCTGCTTCTTTGAACATACTATAAAAGTGCATTTGCAAACACTGCTAAAACCTTTTCCAAGTAAGAAAGGCAGTTTAGTTTCACTGTATTTCTTCTGCACAATGTTTGAATGAGTCTGTGACTCTCTCTGTACCTTGAATGTGTGTGTCTGTGGAATTACAATTGCATTGTTGTCTGACCTGTTGGTGTGCATGCATAATTAAACCCAGTGTGCTTACTGCATTTATGGCTTTACATCTCTGCTCTGTCATAGTGGATGTTTATCTCAGTGGCTTTTTTTTTTTCATTTGTGTGTTTTTAGGCAACTGGCTGAAGCGCTCCTCTCTCTCTGGACTGACAGACGGTGTTGAGGACCTGCTGGATATCAGCTCAGTGGATCGACTCTCCTTCATACGTCAGAGTTCAAAGGTCAGCTCACTGCCACTGTACACGACATACTGTAGTGTGCTACAACTTTTAAAATCGTCATTCCTCTTCTGATCCATTTTATGTAAAAATATCAGCTTTTGATCCAGCCAACAAAGGTTATATTTGGTCAGAGCTGCCAGCTGATACGCACGGATGTGTTTATATGTGTTTAGGTGAAGTTCACTAGTGCGGTGAAGCTGTCCGAAGGGGCCGCGGTAGGGCCGGAGTACGGCAGGGACGAGGAGGAGAATTTCTTCAAGCGGCTCGGTAAATGGAGGTCTGGCAGGAGGAATCCATCCAAGCTTCACCACACAGAAGAGAAAGATGGTAGACCTCCCCCACCCTGGGGTGCCCCTCGCCCACCCCACGCCCATCGTCCCTTGTCTGTTCCTCTCTTCCTCTGTCCCCGCCTCTGTTTGTCGCTGGTGGTGTCGTGTTTTGTCTCGCCTCGCAAGTCGTGGTCTTTTGACAGTGCTGCTGTCCGCCATTCTCCATGCCAGCTCCGCCAGATAGCTGCCTGCTAATCGCTTAGAGCCCAAATGTGTGATTTTCCACCCGTCACAGTGTCAAAGTCTGTTAAAGTACAGTTTGTTCTGATCGTTTTCTGAATTGTCTGCTGCAAAAAAGCTTCCAGAAAGTTAATATACAACAACAGCAGTCATTGTAAATGGATTCTGTATTGTTCAGTAAGACCTAAAATGACAGCCACAGGATTCGCCTCCTAGTGGTCATTAAAAAGAATGCAGGCTTAAGCATTTCCACTTCTCTGACCTTGAAGCTACAACCGTCTTTTGAACTGTCGACGAATCAAAGGCATACGCACCAAAAAACATAGTTCACCAAGTAATTCTCCAGATTTGCATTATACAAATCATAGTCTCCCTTTTCGCCCAAAACTACCGACTACAATCAAGGATGCTTTTGCCTCTGCTCCTAATTAACACTTGCTAATGCTTTGAATGCCACGTTTGAAGTCATATATATTTACAGTAGGTAAATAAAAGATAATAATATACGACAGACTTTATTTATCCCAAAGTTGCTAAAGTACTACGTTACAGCAGGTAAACATTTAGTTAAACGCAACGAACACAGTTTTGTGCAGAAGTCCGCCCCTCATTTCTTTCTATTTTGCTTCCAAGTAACCAGACTTTTATGTAATTTTTAAAGTGCTCTTGAGCAACAGTTCCCCAGGGTGTCTGAAGGTCTTTCAAAGTTTTTACTTGGACACCAGCTGGTTTTTCACTTATTTTCAATCCAGTCCTTGTACCTGACCATTTGCAGAGGAATGATTCATAATTCACTTAACACTGATAATCATAAAAGGCTCCTCACTGAAGGGATGAATCGGTGTTGTGTCTATACATAACAGACAACTTAGCAAAGAACCAATTATAAATGGTATCGTTAGGCACTTTGTTGCTAGCAGCCTGTCACAAAAAAATGGAGGACAAAAGTGTCTAAAAGACTACATGTGGCAGATGAACAGTATCTGAAAGTCACGTCCTTAAGAAAGAGGGAAAAAATCCAGCAAAGACCTGACGCAGGACCTGAGAGATGCATCTGGACCTTCAGCTGCTCCAGCTCCTGTTCAATGAAGCCTCATCAGAAATGGTCTCAGTGGAAGGGCGGCTGTCAAGAAGCCCTTCTTAAGGAAGGGAAACAGGAAGAAAAGAGAACTGGACTGAAGAGGCAACAGGTCTGATGAAGGTCAAGAAGAGGTGCAACAGTGAGTGTCTGCAGCCACCTGTAAAACACGGTGGAGGCTCTGTCATGGTTTGGAGCTGCATTTCAGCCAGTGGTGTTGGAGATCTTGATGACAATGATGCCAAACACACTGCCAATGGACAACTATCAGTCACGGATTGCCCTCCTGCCCTCAGAAACATCCAAAGAAGAGCTTTGAATGTCCTTCAAGAAGCCTTGAGAACTGTTTCTGAAGACTGCTTAAAGACATGAGAGGAAAGCTGCCTCAGAGAGTTCAGACTGTGCTGAAGGATGAAGGTGGAAACACCAGATACTGACTTTCAGACTCGTTAGGCAAACTTTTTTTTTTTTTACTTTATAAAATGCATTTCCATTTGTTTACAAGTTTCAATACATTGTTGCACCCATTTCCAGTTTTCCTAGCAAAATGTAAAAAATAAGGGGTGGCACTGTAATGAATAGCTTGAATAAGAAGAACAGTGTCTCAGTTAAATAAAATACAAAAGAACCAAAAAGTGCTTCTATAGCTTTTTGAAAAAATGCAAAAATGCCACGATTAGCCACAAAGATCCCAAAACCAGACATTCAGATGTGCTGAAACCCGACTTTCCAAAGACGACCTGAATTTGTTTTTCACCTTTCTAAAGAGAACCATTTTTAGCTCGATAGTAAAAATGAGACAAATCCTGATGTAACTGATCCAAATTCCTCCGTAGAACTACATTCCCTCCTCTCCCAACTGTGCACGTCCTGTTCTGTCTAGCATTGGATCCTCTGCTCTGCCTTTCACCTGAAGGTGAAAAGAGAGGAAAGGCGGTGTCTGACAAAAACCCATATCTATGAAACCATCTTTCTGCTGTGGAGCGTGTCTCTGTGCTACGTCAAGCATGACGCCGTCAGTGCTCTCTCCGTCTCTTCTGTGGTGACGTCTGGTGGTATTTTCCAGTGCTGGAGTGTCGGTGATTAAACACAGTGGGCCACATACAGCTTTCCTCTGCGCGGCTGCGGTTACACCTGTCATTTCAATGAGATTTGTTAGATCCTATTATAAAGATACAGGGTGCCCGAAAATCTTCTTTGCCCTGAAATTGATCTATTTTTTCTTTTTCTTAAAAGCTCGTCATGTTACTATTCTTATTAAATTGAAAATTCAGGTGTAACCTCTGCCAATGGCTGTGTGTCATCTCTCACTCAGCTTCATTTGTTGGCTCAGTGCTACTTGTTAAATGTCCTGGATGGTGACGTTGCTTCCTGCAATGTCTGTGTCTGATGCCTAGTGCAGTCTTTACTGCGCAAACAAACAAGCTCTTCTCTCCACGGTGTCCTTCAGGACCTCATGGTTTCCAGGAGCGCCTCGCAGCCAGTCAGGAGGCCATGAAGAACAAGAACGTGGTGAATTTAGGCGCCATCCGACAGGGCATGAAACGCTTCCAGTTTCTCCTGAACTGCTGCGAGCCGGGAACCATACCAGACGCCTCCATCCTTGCCGCTGCTCTGGACCTTGTGCGTTTCACCTTGGAAATAATGAGCTAGTGTTAAGATGCCACTCTGCGCTCTCAAAAGTTATCACCTGTTTACTTCTCTGCTCTTTTAGGAAGCCCCAGTTGTGGCCCGGGCCTCCCTTTTCCTCGAATGTGCCCGATTTGTCCACCGCTGTAATCGTGGCAACTGGCCCGAATGGATGAAGGGCCACCACGTAAATATCACCAAGAGGGGGCTTTCCAGGGGCCGATCGCCTATCGTGGGCAATAAAAGAAACCAGAAGCTCCAGTGGAACGCTGCCAAGCATTTCTGCCAGTGGGGAGATGTGAGTTAAATAGCGTATTTATGCTTACAGTTGTGTTGTTTTTTTGTTTTGTTTTTTAAAGATTTGTTTCTCTAAATGTCTTTATGTGTAAATTCTGCTCAGGCGATTGGCACGAGGCTCAGCGAACTCTGTCACTCGGACAGCGAGAGCCCCGCCAACATCCTGGGTTACATTTACGACGAAGAAACTAAACGGAGGATGAGGAAAGAAGATGAGGAAGAGGACTATTTAGATGATAGTGAGTCAGAAAAGTGTATTTTTCTTTATTTGTTCATTTTTTTAACTTCTGTTCACAGGTTTCCACTTGGCCAAGTTGTCACATTGCTATGCAGATGACACGCAGATGTTCTGCAGCTTCCCGTGAGACTTGGTGACCCAAAAAGCCCTCCCTGCTGATTTAGTTTGTCTCAGTGGCATCAACCATTGGATGCAAGAAATCACATTTTTCAGCCCTGCAAACCAATGCAGAACCTTCTAAACTTCGACCTGCGCGTCCGAGAAGTTCTGTCCACTTCTGCTTCCTCAAAATGGGAAGTACGGCAAAAATTAAACCAGTCCTCGTGCATTTATTTAAGTCTGGACTAGTACATCTACATCCTATTTGGCATGAATAAAGTCTCTCGCTCACCTCCAGCTGTGCAAAATGCAGCAGCTTGCACAGTGTTCATATCAGTTTTAGCAGACAGCTTCACATCACCCCAATCTTAGCTTCTCTCCATTGACTCTCTGCATGTTTTTGCAAATGATTTCAAGATCTTATTGCTAACTTTTATATAAGGTCAGAAGTATTTGTTTAATATGAGTCAATTTGCAGTTTTATATCTTTAAGTGTAGCTTATTGTGCATTTTTGTATTGTTGAAGTAGTCAGTTTCCATGTGGAAAATTTCACATGAATATCCAGTGAAGTCAGAAAACACCTCAAAGATAGAAAAGAATATTGCAACACTGTCATACATGAAAACATTGTGCATGAAAGTAAGAATGTAGAAAGATTGAAATTACTTTATTGCATATATTCATCTTTAATTAGGTTGTAACAGTTGTTGCAGTTTGCAGTTGTAGAATGACCAAGATGTGAACTGTGGTACTGCATGAGGAAGTCAGGAGTGGCAGAGAAGTGGTACAGGACATGTATGAAGAAGGAACAGACAGGGATAGTAGTAGGTGCCCAGCTCTACCTCCTGAGTCACAGCCACATTTCTCACTGACATGACATGCAAAGCCACATGACATGCCAAATCACAACAAACAGTCACCTCAAGGTGCTATATATTGTAAGCTAAAGACCATACAAGAGAGAACCCAACAGTCTAAACAACCCCCTATGAGCAAGTACTTGGCAACAGTGGGAAGGAAAAACTCCCTTTTAACAGGAAGAAACCTCTAGCAGAACCAGAGTGGGGTATAAACAGAGAAACACTCAATGCATCATGGGAACCCCCCCAGCAGCCTAGGCCTATAGCAGCATAACTAAGGGCAGGTTCAGGGTCACCTGATGCAGCCCTAATTATAGGCTTTATGAAAAGAAAGTTTTAAGCCTAATCTTAAAAGTAGAGAGGGTGTCTGTCTCCTGAATCCAAACTGGGAGCTGGTTCCACAGAAGAGGGGCCTGAAAGCTGAAGGCTTTGCCTCCCATTCTACTCTTAAGTATCCTAGCAACCTATGCTTGAAAACAATGATTTTGGAAAAACAATGTTCCAACTTGGGAAATCTGAACATCTGAGGAACACATGAATGTGGGATTTTTATCACCAGTCCTCTCAGCTCTGGAATCATCTGGTTGAGGAGAATCAGAGAATTCAGGGCGAGCAAAAATAAGCCTCGCTGAAAAGAGCAACCATTGATAATGGATATCAAACCGATTAAACACGAGATAAATGAGGAGCTACAGATGGGTTGCAAAGTAGATTGCAGATACCCAGCAACAGAGCCAGAGCACCCTGTGTAAGAGATTGGTCAATAGAATTCATAGGAAAGAGCAGCTGATCTGCTGGGATTGAGGGCAGAGCTGGACTTTGACGCCTTCCTGAATTAATGCTGCGTTTGATTGCTGTAGACTTGGGTTTATGTAAGTTTATTGTTCATCCCTTTCTTTCTTAAAATGATTTTTGTCAGTCATCTTGTTTTTATTTATTTTGCCATTCGTGCTTTTATTCTTTTATTGGTGTTAACTATTTGAATTGACAGCTTTGCTTTTTGAATGTAGTTTTTAAAAAAGTTTCAATTTCAAGGGTAGTTTATAGAATGTTTCCATTTTCAAAATAAAAAAGATGTCCTAGCCACATTGTTATGTTTTGTCTTTCGATTCTGACTCCAAAGACACAGTCAATCCTACAAAATGTGGCTGCCCCTTCGCTCTGAAGATGGCCGCTTGCCAGCTGCTGTTGGAAATCACCACTTTCCTGCGAGAGACCTTCCCCTGCTTACCACGGCCGCGCACTGAACCACTTGTGGTCAGTATTGGAAATGAAAATCAAAAAGCAAAATCTGAATGCAGATAAGAAATGATGTGATATCCACTCCCCTTTTGTCTGCAGGATCTGGACAGCTGCCGCCTGCGCCTGGACCCGGAGCTCGGCCGCCATCGCTACGAGAGGAAGATCAGCTTCGCGGGGATCCTCGATGACGAAGACGGACACGATTCCCTCAACAGCAGCAGCCACACCCTGAAGTCAGACACCACCTGTGATGATAAGAAGACCCAGGAGGCTCAGGGTGAGACCCGGCATCAGCCGGATCGGACAACGCAGTTGATTACCGCCCCGTTTTTACTGCTGCTCATTGTTGATTGTAGACAATCTCTCCCCACTCCCCTGCTCTCCAGCACCGGTGCGAAAGATTCGCATCGGAGGCTCCCGCCTGCTTCAGATCAAAGGGGCCCGCAGTTTTCGCGTGAAGAAGGTCGGCTCGCTGTCTTCGATACGCAGAGCGGGGAGCCTGAAGAGCACCAAGATGTCTCGGCAGGACTCCGAGTCTGAGAACGAAGAAGGGCTGCTGTCACAAACACAGAGCAGGGACACCGTTACAGACATCGGTATGTCGATGAAACGTTCACTCCTGGAGAGAGCTTAGATTGATTTATTATGATACAAAGAGGGAAAACTCAAGAGACATGAAAGTATGTTAAGAGTAGTTTATTTTTGCCTTTTTCAGTGCCAAGTGCTGTTAAAGAGAGACACAACATGTCTTCATTCAGATCAGTAGAATTTTTTTTTTTAAATGCTCTTCTCTGTTGGACATAATTCAAATGAGCGCATGAGATAACAGCTTATTTGCATAAAACTGCACCATAAAAATTCAGAAAATTTGCAGTGCAGAAATAATTGTTCTCCATGATGAGATATATCACTTTACACCTTTACTGGCTGGTTGTGTTCCAAGAAAAATGCATGTAGTTTGATCATCTGAGCCTTTATAGGTTGTTCCTCTGTAATTTTTCTCATCTTGGGAGCCATAAATCTCCACTTAAGAAGAATGAAACTTTCCAGTTTACATGCTGTCTATGATCTGTGAGCTTTTACCACAATCATAGGAATGGAAAACTATCTTTTTCTGGGTGTTGGGACTGTTAAAAAGAGGCTTTCCCTTTAAAATAATTTTAAAAAAACCTTTAATTCTATTTAAAATGTCTTTTGCATATTTATAGATTTAATTTTTTCCAAAACTTGCAGCCAGATAACACAAATAACCTGCATGGGGAAAGGAACTGTTCTCTATTGTGACATAAATGGACAATTATCTGCATCCTGCGCGGGTTTGTTTGTTCTTGTTTCACGCTGCAGGGAGTCCCTTCAGCACCAGTGAGCCCAGCATCGAGCCAGAAGGTCAGAGCTCAGGAGGAGCAGAGGACAACTACCACCGGAACATGTCCTGGCTCCACGTATGTCTGTCAGCACGTGTGGTTAGCGAGGCGGCGTGTGTACCTTCCTGCACACCGACGCTCTCTCCTCTCTCTCGGCACAGATTATGATCCTGCTGTGCAACCAGCAGAGTTTCATCTGTACCCACATAGACTTCTGCCACCCACGCTGCTACCAGCACCACAGCCGCTCCTGCGCCCGTCTGGTCCGCGCCATCAAGCTCGTGTACGGGGAGACGGTGGACAGCCTGAGGGAGGACAGCGCCTCCTCTGGTTACATCGGAGGACGGGTGAAGAAAAGCAAAGAGGTGGATTTCACAGACTGTTTTCCTGGTTTGCAAACTGGATAAATGGCCCAATGACGTGTTTTTTGGTTAGCTTTCCTTGTTGGTGCTTTATAAAAGTCTGTTTTCCATCAGTGTTCAGACAAGTCTTGCCTCAGGACCCCATCCATGAAGAGAAGACCCACTGACCCCAACACAGAAGGGAAGAAGGATACTGGCATGCTCAAGTACATCCGCAATCAGGTGAATCATTATTTTATTATAATAATAAGCCCCTCTGAGCCCCTCCTGAATCACTGAACTCCTCAGCCTGTCTCTAAGGGAGAGGCCAGCCACCCTTTTGCAGGAAGCTCATTCCCACTGCTTGTATCTGCGATCTTGTTTTATTTTTGGCCGCTACCCAAAGCTCCGGACCATTAGGTGAGGGTAAGGATGCAGATCAACCAGTACATCAACAACTTTGCTTTCACACTCAGCTCTCTCTTTACCAGGATAGACTGGTGCAGCATCTGCATCCCTGCAGCCCCAGCTCCAATCCGTCTGACAATCTTTCGCTCCCCTCACTCGTGAACAAAACCCTACATTAGGACGGAGATGATTTTGAAGCTTTACCCTTTAATCGTCAATGACAACATCTTTATTTTTGCTTTCTTGCAGGTAATGAGTTTGTCACCGGCTCCTCTTTCACTGCTGATCAAGGCAGCTCCCATCCTGACTGACGACATGTACGGAGACATCCAGCCGGCAGCCTGGGAACTCCTGCTCAGTGTGGATGAACATATGGCAGCCGCTGCCGGTGAGTCGGCAGCTCATCGGGCCGTGCGTCAGCGAACCGCGGGTCGCCTCCGTGGGTCGCTGTGCCCTCTGCAGCTCGTGAATGTGTTTGCCCTCAACCATGTTTCACCTTTCTCTCTCTTGCCCTTTTTCGTCCGTGGCACCCTCCAGCTGCCATGTTCCTCCTGTGCGCCGTGAAGGTCCCCGACGCAGTGACCGAAATGATGATGGCGGAGTTCCAGCACCCGGAGGCCTGCCAGCGCATCAACTCCATCCTGAAGTTCAACACACTGTGGCGCTTCCGCTACCAGGTGTGGCCTCGCATGGAGGAAGGAGCCCAGCAGATATTTAAGGTAGATGGTTTCCATAAAAGATCAACCAGAAGGGTATTCTGTGTCAGCTGAGTTTGGTGTTTATAGTGGTTTAACCACTCTGTTTCAGATCCCTCCACCCAGCATCAACTTCACTTTGCCTTCTCCAATACTGGGCATGCCCTGCGTCCCCATATTTGACCCTCCCTGGGTGCCCCAGAACACTGGCAGCGTCCAGGATCCGATCAATGAAGACCAGTCTGTAAGTCTGAGTCGTGCTCAAATGGTTTGAAGTTGCGTAAATATACTTAAATATAACTATCAAAGACAGCTGATAGAGTTTATTGATAAGAAAAGAGAGAGATAAGCTTTATTAAACACCAGGGGTTAGTTTTTCATAAGTGTGAGCCGTGTAAAATATGCCAGTTTATACTTACTTATTATTTTCTAATGCCACTTAACCCCACAATGCACCAACAAGAAGATGCAGCACACTTTACTGCTTTGAATTACAGTTGTTATTGTTGCAAGTTTAATGTGGGAAGCTGCACCAAGAAACCTGCAAGTAGAAGAAAAATAAAGAGAGCACTGAGAGAATGAACACAGATTTCTTGGTGCCTCCTTTTAATTTCTTGTCTTTTGGTTTTGTTTTTTTATTTTGTTTTGTTTTTTTTGTTTGTTTATAAAGCATGAATAGAAATATGATATTTTGATGAGCGAGCACATGTTCTATAATTTAATCGACTGTCTTTGTTTTTAGTACCCCACATTAATTCAGTCAGTCCATGCCATAGTAAGTTGTTATTCCTGTCCGGGTGTTTGTGCTGCTGATGCATCTTGTTACCTCAGATCATTAAAGACAGGAGGGGGAAAGCGGCCTTTTGGGTTTTCATCATGGACCAGAAGCTGGGGGAGGGGGGGGGGGTTGTCCCGGGGTCTTTTTGTATGGTTTTGCTC
>VOQJ01012377.1:0-21560 GCA_015052665.1 Apistogramma diplotaenia
GCCCTGTTCCTGCTCACATTTTTGCACCGTTGTGTGCAGCCACTGAGCTGTGGGCAAACAGGCCAGTGTAAAATGCCTGCAGATGGGCGATGTGGCATCAAGTAAGACTGGCTCTAACTGACCGTAATAGTCCTCTGACACATCTACTTACAAACATGTTCACTTACACACAGTCATGCACACACACACAGATAAAACAGGAAAATAATTCTTTAGTCATGGAACAGTGGAATGACACATTCAACTTGGAGATGAGGGAAGTATTTCTATGGAAGGGTGGAAATCTGGTGTCAGTGTTTCAGTTGTTGCGTGAGACTTTCATCATTAATCACTGCTGCATATGGGCGATGGAACCGCATTAATGTCAGATGACTTCGACTTCCCTAATCTAGGACATGCTCTGGGCCTGTAAAAAATGATATGTTATAGCTATTAGCTAACTTATATCAAGTCAAATATATTTCTGTTGCTCTCATTTGTAAACATACAGTGGATAACGAGTGCTCTTGCTTTATACTCCCATATTGCTTTCATATTTTGTCATTTAACTTCATTTCTGACCACAATGAAGCAAAATACCTGGTTCTCACTAGTGTGGTTTCCCCCATTTTCTCCATTGTGATATCAGTAAATTATCAAAGCAAATTATTTGTTAGCCAGGATTCATTGCAAAATAGTGTGTTTTCTTTTTAAATTTTCCATTATACACAATATATTTTCTATTGGACTTGATATTGACAAGCTCTACTTAGCGTTCCCCTGGGAAAGTGGCTATTGATAGATGGTAAAGAGTGAACCCCTGCCTCCACTTGGCAAAGAGGAGGATGGTCCTACTGCTGTTACATACTGTATTTCCACACAGGCTCAGAGGCCTGCCAACTCTGTATCCTTCCCCAGCAATAAAAGGTCATTTGAGAGGAGATGGTGTGTCCTTTTGTGCATCACAGTCCTGCCTGGAGAAGTGTTTTTTTCCCCCTTTTGTTTCGTCTCGTTAGACGTCTCCTCTCCTCCTCTTTGAATGTGTTTTCGTCCTCTCTTGCTCTGTGGGTGTGTAGAAGGCTAGATGGTGTCCAATTAGCTTCTAAGTCAAAAACCTGTAAAGCCAATAGGCACATGTGCACTGTGGAGGCTGCTGCACAACAGGAAAACAGGCACAGGCACGCACACAGACTAACACACACACGCACAGCTGGAGATGTGCTGTATTTTACATTAGTGCATTCTGGGAGCCCAGACCAGTTCACAGTTGTTTTAATCCAATGGAGCTGGCTGCACAAGTGAGATAACGAGATGCTTACTCACACTAAGCTCCAACTCAAAAGCAGCACAATGGTATTTCAGACTGAGACGGGCACTCTGCAAACTGCTCTGTGGTATTTTTTGCCCAAGCAACTGTGAAGCATGAAGAGGACTTTAATTTTCATTTGACTGGCTCTGTTCCTCTTATCTCTTGCATGTCTCTTTATCCCTCCCTTGCTTTATTTATCTTGTAAGATATTTTTGGCCATATAGCTTATTTCTGCACCTGTCATTTTCCCTAGACGTGCCTATTTCTAGGTTTTTGCCGGGCCCCATCATTCTGATTTTCTCTGAACAGAATACTTTCTCACAGAGAGTTTGATAAATATTAGTACCGACTACTATCCATCTGGCAAATAAAAACAGGTTAGCTTAGCAATATGCAAAAAAAATTTGTTTAAGTATCTTATTTACTGCACATAAACCACTTCTGGCATTGGCAAAGTCCTACAAACTTCATATTTGCTGCAAATTAAGATTTGCTGTATGTGTGTGCTTTTCTATTCTCATTATTTATAATACTGCTTGGAGATCTTTGCACAAGACATTTAAGGACAGGAATATGGCTCAATGCAGATCATATGAGGCTTGAAGTGAAAGCGTGATGAAGGACAGGGGTCAAGTGAGGTTGGCATGTCCGAACGATGCTTCATTCCAGTATTTCAAACTGAAATTGGTTTTAATGTTTAATCACAGTAAGCAGCTAATCATCTTCAAGTTAAATCAGTAACTCCTCCACAGCTTGGACACCGAAATGAAGTCTTAGGCTCCATGGAGACACCTGTGACAGTTGTGAAATCCAACACGTCCCCCGTCACCAGACCAGAATACGATGGTAATATATATATATATATATAGTGTGTGTGTGTGTGTGTATATATATACATATATTTTTTTGGATCAAGATGAACACTTCTTTGAAAAAAATATCTAACAGAGGCTAATATATATTTGTTAACATTTTTAATGTTTTCAGTTAAATGCTTTTGCTCCTCTTTTATTTCCCTGCTTTTGTCTGGTATCATCTGTCTGTTTCTTTCCCAGGCCTCTTAAATTTTGATGGGCTGTTTATGCCACAGAAAGAAACTCTAGACCTGCAACAGTGCACACCATCATTGTGCTTTGGCTCGGTTCACTCCATTCACTTTACCTCATCACACGCCATCATTCCTGCGTAGACAGATAACACCTGTGCAGAGTTAAGATCCAGTTAAGCACAACTGTAATAAAGAAGTGCCGGTTTTCCACCTTCCTCATGACTTGAACTTCACACGACACTCACCGTAACCCCTTTAACTTTTAATCCCACAGGACCGTCACTGTGACTTTAAAGTTCAGAAGGTGTGTCTGTTAAATACTGTTCCTGGACCAGTTTTTGTACCCGTTTTCAAGCATACAGGATAATCTACTATAGTTAAAGACCTGGCTGATTTACAAGCCATTCTGTTGGATAAATCCTTTTAAATTCCTGCAGGTTTTTTTTTGTTTTGTTTAAACAGGTGAATCAAGGCAACCTGACACTTTAAAGTTGAGCATTCTGTTACAAGTCAAATATTTACGGGTGTTTTAAATTCACGTTTCAAGAGGAATTATTAATAGCCCAATTTATAATAGACACTCTAGATGCCTACAAGCAGTTCTGCCTTCCAGCTGTATTACATAAAACATAATGAATTCAGCATCTAGGATAGCAGGGAGGAAGAGACAGGGAGAGGGAGTGTGAGAGTGAAAAGAAAGGCAGAGAGGACAGAGAAACAGGAAAACAGCAGATTTAGACTGTGGGTATGTAGCCACCCATTACATGTGACCTGGAATGCATACATCTAATGCATAATAATTTACACAAAAACATCTTAAGGGCAAAACAGGCCCAAATCTAAAGTACTAAAGCTCCCCCTGCTGACAGGCTTTGGAATTAAAACTTTGAGTCAATCTTCAGTCTTGAGTTAGTTTATTTTGTAAGATTATTATATCCTGTTAAATCCAGTATCAAGTTTGACTGCAAACAGTGAGATAATAAGTAGGGCATTTACTGCTTTCTGTAAACAACAATACTGATTTCAAAATATGTCAACAGTTTACAAGATAAATAACTAACTTCTCACATTAAGCAGTTATACTCTCCATATAAAATGTATATGATGCACTGTGTGGTTTATTCTATTAAACATTAATTCAAAGAGGGTTAGCATCAAGTCTCTGCACATAAATACTGCATCTGCTTTATCTGCAACCATATATCTAGCATATCTCAGACGCAGCTCAAAATAATAAATCCAGTAAAATCCTTTTTTTAACACTTCTGTCAAGAGCTTTGAGGTGCTGTCTGACTGTTGGATGCTCCCGCATGAATCTGATGTCGCTCTACCATACTCAAGATGCTGCCTGCTACTCCTTTAATGTCACTGTGTGTGTTGGGATGTGCAGCCAAAGCTTTCAGAAGTTCAGTCAGTCCTTCCTTCTCCAGCATGCTGCTGTAGTGTGAAGCTGCAAGTGTGGAGGAGAGATGAAGCAATGAGAAGATGAAAGAGGGACAGAGTTCAAGTCCCAACACCACCTGACCATCAAAAAAATCAAACAGCTTGTAAAATATGATTATATTTTTGCATAAACATGCAAATTTCCCCATTGTGGGATCATTAAAGTTCTATCTTATCTTATCTTATCTTATCTTATCTAAACAAAACAGTTGTTTTGTGACCACCCTTGGATCTCTACAGCTGTGATTGTGTGTCTTACTGTTTTGAGTGCAGACCAGATGTATGGCCCAGACTGCCCACAGCTGCACACCAGTGGGCTGACAAGGCTGAAGCAGAGGGCAAAATGGACGGAACGACCTGAAATATGATCATGATATTTTCTTGTGATGTCTGAGCTTTATTTAACACAACTATTTAAATAAATTGTTCTCAATTTGACTCATTTTATTCAAAACAACTTTGTCTGTTGTTTCTTTGCTTTTCTCTCACCTGTAAGATACCATTTCTCTCTCGAGATGAGTCCACGTTGTTATGGAGTTATGCTGCATGAAAGAAAGACATATTGAAAGGATCCAACGGTGGATTTTACATGAAAACCAGCATCCAATACACACACACACACACACACACACCAGCTGCTTCAGTACGGTGCTGTGGAGCTCATCGTCCAGGGTCCAGGCCTCTGGTCTGGAGGCGAGGTGTGCCAGTATCCCCCCTGCGAAGTAACGAACCTCGATATCCACCTGGGGGTCCTGCAGGAGACTGAGGATGTGCTCCAAAAGGTCCTCCTCCATCAGATCAGCTTGCAACTCCGCCACCTCAGCTAAGTTGTTCTGCAACACAGGGACACAAATTATAGCAGCAAAAATGTACTGTGGCAGAAACACAAAGGGCAAGAATAATAAAAGAACTGTGTTGTGTATGACTTGGATTACAGATGCCTTCAAGTATATACAGTACCCACCAGAAGGCCAAGAACTTTGTGCTGAATAGAAGGTTCAGTGCAGTAGGACTGCAATGCAAAAGGAACAGTGTGAGAGGACACATACTCTTATGTTAACATCTCTCTCTGCTGTCTGTCTGTGTATTTTCTGGTCTCCTTCTACCTCTAGAACCTCCTCGTAGAGCTCCAGGCCCTGGCACTCAATGAAATTGCGAGCTGCTACTGGCATCTCATCCGTCAGGTTCCACAGAGCGCTCAGGGCAAACTTCAGAGTGGAGTCGACCACTCCAACCATGGCTTTCTGCTGCACGATAGCCAGCAGCTGCTGTTAGAAAGAGACCAAAAGATGAGAAAAATTACACAAAGAGAGAAATTATATAATTTTTTGTAATATAAACAAACAGGACAAATACTGTAAACATGGCAGGGAATGGATTAACTGGAAAATATGATTCAGATACTAACATGTGGCTTTAGACTTAGAACAGAAGAAGATAACTAAGCGTGGAGAGCAGCCTGATTACCTGGACAAGAGGTGACTGGAAGTAGAGTAAGCGCAAACTGAGTGGAGTACATTAAGTGACTGAACAACAGTAGAGAGCATTAAGTAATGGAAAATGGCCAGGTGAGAAAAATGGTGAGAGAGAGGGAATTAGAAATAAACCCATGCTAAGCCGGTACCCAGAGAGCATTAATGTACCTTCATTATAAAGATATCCTTGCTGAACTGTGCCGTCTCCTCTGTGGACAACTACACAGAAAACAAACAGATGAGTGCTTCTTTTGAGTTTTAACCACTCTTCTAAATGTCAGTCTAGAACAAGAGGGCACTGTTAGCCCACAAGGAAATTGCCCACATTTAACTGGACTAAATGAAAGCATAAAGCCACCTGATGAAACGAGTGTCACAGGGGTTAGCTCTCAACAGGCAGGATTGAAAAGGTGTCGCACTATTTTCCAGCAACGGACTAATGCACAGTGAGCGAGAAAAAGTCTTGACCTTGGCCACCAGAATGGAGATGACGGCCACAGCCATCCTCTGTAGGGTCGGATCCTCGTGGCTGCTCAGCCAGTCAATCACCAGCATTGCTGCTAAATACCTGAAGCACGATCACAGTATTGATATAAGGAACATGGTATTATAAAAATATACCAGTGATGCACAGACAAACCTTGGAAAACATTCAGCCCTTCGTTTTAACATCTGGAAGAACTATTTCTTTTGGCGGTTACATTTCAGGACAAAACACATTTCAGCCAGATTCCAATCTGATGGAAAAACACTATAGTGCCACTCTATGAGCGCACTGATTTTTTTGGCTACTGCCAGACCAGCGGACTCAAAGGTCATATTACGACTGACGGAAAGTAAACTGACTTGTCAAAAGGAACCTCCTGAAGGATGTAGTCACTGCAGAGGGCCAGCAGACAGTTCTTTTGCACCTGGAGAGACGGTAACGCACCATGAATTTAAGGAACGTGGGTGTATGTAGGATTATAGAGTAACTACAAACACCATTTGAACATGTCAGGAATTAAGCTGGTGAATGGCAACCCAGGACAAAACCATCCTGTGGCACCTTATGCTGCTGTACAACTACATGATATCATTACGATTCTAAAATCTGACGGTGTTTTCACAAAGGATGGGCCATGCACTGAAATCCATTATCTGAAATAATGGATTTCAGTGCATTCATTATCTTCAATAGCATGCACCACGCAATGACACTCTGCTGCTGCACCAAACAAAGCCCAAGTTCAGCACAATGCAAAGATCAGGAGCTCTTGTGGGTCAAAGCTCAACGTTTTTGCAGCTATGAGCCAGGCCTGCTGCGGTGCACGCATACCTAATAGAAAGGAGGCATTCACCTGGCAGCAGGCAGGGAAGACAAAATGAGGAAAAGTTGATAATACGAGTCTGAATTATGGATCGAACACACACACACACACACACACACGAACACACAAACCCTTTGCTGGAAACAGGTTTTCATCCAAATAGAGACGCCTGGTTACTTTTATTTTTTTAACAGTCAGGGTGCTGCTATCCTGTGTGAAAGCCCTTTGAGCCACTGAGCATACCCCTGACCTGCTGGTGGTTGGGGAATTTCTTCATGGTGTACAACAGTTGGGTGACAGTGGAGTTAAGCACGCCGATGGGCATGGCCTCTGCCAGGTCCTGAGTGGTCAGGTTGAACACACATGCTGTGGCCACCAGGTGGACATGCAGGGATGTGGGGTGGCTCTGCATCCCACTCACCACCAGCTACAGGACAACAAGACATCCATTTATATTAGTGGTTACCAACCTTTTTCAACTGAAATACACTCACAGCACTGTTAGATGAACTGGGGGGAAAAAAAGCTCCTTTCTGAACACCATTTTGTGTTCAATTGAACTTATTTAAACTGAATCTTCACAGCTTTCAGTTTATTTTTCATCTGTAATCAACTCATCGTTTTAACCATCCATAACTGTAATCTCACAATGTCACCCACTCACAATGACTCTGAGCTTCTACTCAATTTAACTGCTATTCATTTTACCTGATACTTGTTTAGCTAACAATTTCATTTGCAGTTAGCAACACTCGTTGCTAACTGTAAGCTAACAGTTTAGCCATACTTTTATCTAAACATTTAATTCATAGGGGGTAGTTTGAACTTTGTTACATTTTATCAAAAGTATTTTATACATATTTTTAGCCAACTCTAAAATTATGATTAAGTAGCTAATATGAATTGCTAATAGCTACATATGGTAACAATATGTCTGCTAGTCATATTTAAATATTTTACAACTTTGCATTCATAATTTTACATAGCTAATCTATTGAACTCAACAGTTTAATCATAGTTTTATCTTACCACTTTTAATTCATAATGTTGGCTTATAATTTAACTGTTACATTTTATCAAAATATTTTATCACTTTTTACTCATAACTTTGGCTAGCTCTTATACTTCAACTCCTCAGTGCTTCGGTTTGCCGAAAAATTTAATTGTTTATACAAACAGTTACCTAATCATTTTAACTGTTAAGCATAATTTTAAAATGCTATATGACTAATATCCAATTTGTATGTTGCCTTATTCAACACTCAGCTCTATTTCTCAATGCTAAAAAACCAACAATTTTCAGAAATAATATATTTATATTATTATTTTCGAAAACATTTAAAAACATCACACTTTAGTACTTTGAGTTATAATGTGAATATTTGCATGTTTCTCTTGGCAAGGTCGCTTTTAAAAAAGGAAATGCTGATTTTAGTGAACAATAGGATGATACTGTACACAGAAGTAAATCATTTTTATCCTAAACGCATCAACAAAATAGCTGCCCGTTGATTTTCTGCTTCCACCCAACCAACAAATGATTCTGCAGCTCTAGTTAACATGTTTATGCAGTCAGTGTAGAAACCAGACCACAAAACCTTCAGCACGTCTGGCTGTGGTTTGTCAGTGTCGACGGTTAGACTGTAGAGATGGGTGAGGGCCTCTCGTATGAAACACTCACGGTCCCTGTACCTTCTGAGTGCCTCACACACCTGGTTCTGATCAGCCTCTCCTGTTACCTGAACACAACAGCAGATCAGAAGCAACACGGAGACAGGAAATGCAGTGAGCATATTCAGAAAATGTACAATCAGAGCTTCAAGTCAGAGATGAATGAGAAGCTTATGAGAAGCAATAATCAAGCTCATATTTCTACCACAATTCTCTTGTGAGTAATACATTCTTACTTTTAGGTTTTTTTGTGCAGAAAGGAAGTCACAGGAGCTAACACCAGTGGCTAGCAGGCCCAAGAAGACCAGTCCACTTCTGGACTCCACAAAGGTTCTGAGTGCAGCGTCACTGATTCTCTTCCGCCCAGAGATATCTAAAGAAACTAACGAAGGGAGGACCTGGGGGCTCCCCTCCAGAAGCTGCCGTGCTGTCTCATCTCCATCTCTTCCATCACTGTCGTCCACAGCAAAGTGGTCATCTGAAAAGTCCAGATGCTTGAGAGCATGAAGAAGGCTAAAGACAGAGAGCAACTGAGCAGGGGACATATCCAGCTGCTGCAGCCTGTGCGCAATTAAAGATCTCAGGGTGTTCTTGCATGCGAGAAGTGCAGTAAGCTTTGAAATAGCACTGCAAGAAATATCCAGAGACTCCAGGTGAGGTAGAGTGCAGATATCCTCAAGGGCATCATCATTTAGGTCTGTGTTGGCAAGCTTTAGCGTTCTAAGGCCCCACAAGGAGCTGAAGCCAACACGGACCCTGCAATCTGCTTCCAGAGACTCCCAGTCCAAACGTAAACCATTGAGGGACAACCTCTGCAGGCTGGACCTGCACTCTGCATTGGAGGCCAAGCCTGAAACAATGTCAGCTCCAGTTAAACCCCCAGAGACCCAGGAGGCATCTAGCTCCAGGAGCCGGTGGGTGCAGAGGGCCAAACGGAAAGCTTCTGCAGACAACGGACATCTCCGGATAGAGGCTCGGCGCAGGCGGAGCTCTTTGCAGTTTCGGAAAATCCCAACAGTTGTGTCATTCAGTATCTCTTGTAGGGAGAAGCAAACAGAGGGACATTGTAGGAAAAAGAAGCATCAGTTTAGACATACTTATGTTTGCGGAGTCTATTTTTTCCTACTCTATGAATGAGTTCACCTTGACTTCTTTAATGCCTTGGAACAAGTTTTCTTTCCTCTAATTTGCCAAACAACTACTACTACTCAGTAGTAGCAGGAAACTAATGTTTGCAGAGCCATTTTCATTTCTGACCTACCTTTAGCTGCCATGTGATTCAGTAGCTGGTCAGCCATCTCCTGCGGGAAGAGCGGGGCCCAGATGAGGCTCATGGAGCCGTCTGCTCGCGTGCTGCACAAAGAGTTCAAGCTCCGGCACACCTGAGCCAAGCAGAGGTCACAAAGCATCGAGGGGCCCTCAGCATCCTGCAATGACATGACCATGTAAGCACCATAATCACATATTACAGAGGAGGTATTTGCACATGTGCAGCTCAGTTTAAAAAAAGCTCCCTTCATTCCAGTTCTAACGAAAATATGATTCGTGATTCTTATGCTTCGAACAAAATACAATCATAGAAGTTTTATTATATGTCATTTTCTTGATTCTGTGATCATGAGTAGTTTGTTTACTTTGACTGCATTTAAAACATGTATCAGACACACAGAGACACGCCAGTTGTCTGTGTGTGCTTCCTCAGGCCTCAATCGACGGATCTACAGAGACACAGGATCTCTAACGTTAAGTCTAATTTTATCCGCAGCAGACGAGGCTCCGCTCACGAGCAAACCCGCTTTAACTCACCTACGCCCGCTGGTTTCTGGAGGGCAAAGTGGACAAAAGTAACTGCTCCTTTAATGCGGAACACAACCGAGTGTTTGTCACAGAGTGGAAGTGTACAAAAATTAAACACTAGCGACAAAAACATCGGAGGAAATTGGGCAAACTCACCATGCCTGAAAGTGGAAAGTCCATAGCAAAAATAAAAGGTAATACGTCGTTCGGCTAATTTTTAAATCATTATTACTCTGATTACGTATCAGTTTCTCCCCTTTAAACGAACTGCAAATAATCTAATTTTCCTCTGTTTTGTTTGTGAGTTTATCGCCGGACGTCAACCTAAAGTGTCAACTGTCACTGTCCGGCTCGTGATTGGTCAGTCCACGTAACGTCACCAAGGGCTTAACTGTGTGATTGCGGGAGATCAATTACAAGCTTAGACAAGTGTCCTAGGAGGAGGTGCAGGTGGAACTTAGGTCCTCCATACCATTCAAGGTTCTGCGGGTATGTACCCAACTCTCTAGAAACTTTGCAGGAATGTCGAGATAAATATGTTGGATATGACCCCCCACATATATTGGAAAATTACACATTTATAAAAAAAAAAAAAAATCCTCTTCCATTCCTTGTAAACGAGTTTACACAATATCGCACCATCTTATTAACAACATTTTTAAAATTATTTTACTATCACTTTTTTCTTCTCTCGGCCTGACTTTCTAGCTGCAGGGTAACGGGATCACATCAGGAGTCAAGCCAAGTCACTAATACATATCTTCTTTTACCCACTAGATCCAGTATCCCCCAATAAACAGGCTCTGTCCTTAGGGCCTATCCTTTGCAAACATCCGTGTATAGTTTTTGCTCTGTTTCTGCATTCATGCATCTTTATACAGGCACTGTATTCAGAATTAAACCGATAGAAAAACAGCATCTCCGAAGGTGAAACTGGGTGGTAGTAAAGTGATTCAGCCACAAGGAGGGGCTCACAGAGCGAGGTGGAGTTCATTTTTAAACTGACAGCTTAAGTTTTGAAGTCAAAAGTGAGTTTTCAAACACACAAGTTATCCATAAATACAAAGGACCAAACGCCATTCTGTGCCTGAAAGAATATATAATCTATTCTATGACAGTGAGTCTCAAAACGCGGAGCACTGAGCAGGTTCAGGCGTGGTGTGGACCACCAGGTGAAAAAAATGATGCTTATCTTCTATTCTAAGGAACGTTTGGTTGCAAGAACAAAGCTTATATATTTTTCTTTAATAGATATGAAAAAAGATTTTTCAGTGATTTTTAATTTACTCAATATGGCTGCGGATAATTTATCCTAATATAACAATTTTACATTTCTAACCAGCTGTTGTGTTATTTTGGCAGATGATGGTGAACATGCCAGCCCAAAAATCTGGCATCACCAGGGATAATTTTAAATTTTAAATTTAAAACAGGCTGCTCATTTTCAGATAGCTATATTTAAAAACACTTTCATCTCTTTATTTATTTTTTTCATTTTAATTTGTAATTTTTTCAGTTGGAGGCCCTTATTATAAATAACCCACCCCTGTGAGACACACTCTGTCAATCACACATAAGTGAGGGTTCACATGTGTGTGTGCGTCACACACGAGCACCCACACACTGAAATCCCTTCATACATACATTTCTACAATATGACTCCTGTCTTGATTGCTTAGAAGCAAAACTGTCCTCCCACATGCTGAAGAATGCCTCCCCACACAGAGAATCCCCATGCTTCAAAGCCTGTGCTTCCTCCCCAGTCCAGAACGTTTAGCAGAGGGGCGTTCTTTTTGAGACTGCAAAGCCTGCCTGTGCATATTATCCTCATAACCAAATAAGCACAGTTGCCAATAGCTCTTGGATTGCCGCTAGAGAAACACACATCCCATATGAGGAGTAAACACAAGAGAAACGCTCACATCCAAAAACAGACCTCCTATTCTTATGCTGGAGCTACTGGGTCGCCAGAATCACTCAGTCATTAGATTTCGAGCTGATAGGAAACAGATTTGTGTGGAGTGTGAGAAGTTGTTAAGTGAATGAAGCTGACAGATGAATGTGTGAGTGAGAGGAAGAAAGAAAAAGGCCATCAACTCATAAGCCTGACTGACGTGCTGCAAGACGTAGGAGACAGGCTAACCCGGTAAATAGGATCTTATGAGGATTTAAAAGATGACAGGAAGACTGATTTTGCATGTCCCTTCACTAGTCACTGACTCGCAGCCCACTGGATTCATCACTTGTGGTGAAACTTTATATTAGGAGGAGTCTTACTTCTCAAACTGACATCAGTGGAGGAAGGCAGGGCCAAGCCTCTGCTCAGACTACAGGGAAAACCAAACCATCAGCCCCTCTCGTTCTGTATATGGACCACCCTCCACTGTTCTCCTCCAGTTGACAGTTTTTGCTGGTGCCATAGCATAGTGTGCAGGCCATTAATCTCAATGAGAGCGAAGGCAGAGGGAGACAGAGAGTGAGGAGATGGGAATGGAGAACCAGCAGAGGCGGCACGATTGAGACACCAAACTGGGTTCTACCTGCAGCTCTTGGACCACAGATTGATTTCACCTCCACAGGTTAGATTTGTGCCTTTTTTTGGCTCTGTGGGTAGCTTATGAGCTTTCAGAAACTGAGAGTATGTATGTTATTGAACTATGTGTGCATTATTGAATCCTTAGATCTTTTTAGACTGCCAAATATGGAATTTGATGCAGTGTTCTGAGTATCAAACCACTGCTTTTATAGACCAAAGAGAAGCTCCTCAAGGCTTCCAGTGGTTTTGAAAGGATCCGAGGAAGGACTGTTAATCTCTCAAGTTAAATTTGTGAGCATTTGTCTCATGTAAACCAATTGGCCATATTCACCTTATATAAAGCAACATGTAGCAGACAGACATAATCAGTGGCACCATCAGAATAACTTGTGGTTTAATCCTAAAAATCTGCTGGCCCGGAGCAAAAGCCACAATAAAGTTAGATTTAAAAAGGGGGGGCGGGGAGGGATTTCTCATTTGCAATGTATTTATTCAGTATGTTAAAAATAACCAGTCTGCTTGAATCCAGGGACTCCTATGGAGTGTCCGCAGTAATATAAAAGAAAATCCTTTAATTGAGGAGTTCACCAGTATACAGTGGTACCACTTAGAGTTAGTGGGCCATTTGGCAGAGTCCTCCTAGTCCCCTCTGCTGGGAAAAACCAGTCACCGCAAAGTTTGACCCGTCTGGTTGCAAGGACTATATTAATATAAATGAGGCGGCCATGTCTGGTCAGGTCTGGCTCTGAGCAAGGAACACAGGAGAGAAAATAGCCTTTTAATAAGTGAAAAAAAAAGGCTGCTGCGGCCAAGTTGATGAAGACCAGCAGGGTGTGAACGACAGAGAGAAACCTGGTGGTGGTAATAGCTGCAGATGAGATTCACAGCCGTGGCTGAGGAGCCTCTGTGTAAACACTGTCACTCCTGTCAGACCAGAGCTTGTGAGATTCATATAGTGGGGCTGGAGACATACAGACGGGCCAATTGCTCAATTGCTGAGCCTGAGATATTGAAGGGGATGACCTGTGACTAGAGAAAGACATGAAAAATGCACTCTCTGGGTAAAAATAATAATGGAGTGACTGTGCCAAGATGTTGAAGCCTGACACAGGGCTCGGTTTCATTAAAACGCCTTTTCCTTTGCTATCTTCTGCTTTTTAATCTACGCCAAATAAACAGAAGCTCGTCATATATGTTGAGGCAAAAACAAGCTAAAGATTCATTTCTATCAATAAGCCTTTGTGCTTCGTGAAAACACAAAAACTTTCCCTCGAGGCAAGCATGTTTTTTCCGACCAGGATGATAAAAGGGTACTATTTTGCTACAGCTGCATTTTGAGCTTAGGTAATGCTCTGGGAACCGTCCCGTTTGCTGTGGTCAGGGCTCTTCAGTGCAACTAAACATCAAGTTAAGACCACAGAAATGATTCAATGCCCCCGCTGTCTCTGTCTCACAATCATTAATTTCTGCCTCCATGGCAGCTGCAAAAATCCTCAGTGGATTTGTTTCGGACAGCTTCGACGTGAAGCAGTTCATATTGTGTGCCTGTCAGAAGTGTTAGCTGAAGGTTGCTTCAACTGATCCACCAGACTGCCTTCTGGTTGGATTTGGCTCGGCTGCCAAAGTCAGCCTGAAGCTGGCTCGCCATCGTTGCTCCACTTCCAGAGCCAAGCCATGTTATTGAATACGAAAAGGAGGGATCTTTCGCTTAGCGTGCACCCACCCCTGCTTCTTTCGTTGCGCTGTCAAAACCAATAAGATCAAAACATGAGGTTTCTTTCCAAAAATAGACTCCAGAAAACATTACTCATAAATCAGGAATCCCCCCCGCTTTTCTTCAAACGAGCCGATTTTTCTTATTTGCCACCTAAACTCAAAGGTATCTGTTTTCTAGCAGCTGGGAAGAAATGGCAAAAGTTCAAATGAGTCAGTGAAGCCCCATAACAACCACCTGCTGCTTTCTTTGCTCATTACTGGGATATAAATGTCTGCACCTCATAAAACAAAAACTGCCCCTGGATGCTGCTCTCTTAGATAACATTCAGCATCATCCATGGCCACAGAAACTCACTTGTGTCTCAAGTATTTTTTTTCTTTTGTCAAATTCCTCAGTTTGATCCTTTTAATTCTCCATATAAGCTAGTGCCGGTATGCTGAAAGATTATAGGGGAGATTTGTGGAAGGTCTGAGAAATATTAAAAACAGATCTCCACCCAGACACCTGATACAGACACGGTAGGAAAGAGAATATACCAGGGAATGCATTTAAAATAGGAGTTGAGATAGCAGATTTGTGGTGACTAACGAACCACTGTTACTTCAGAGGGCTCATGTTGACTGTCTGCACATGCATGTGAGAGCAGGTGTGGCTCAATTTTCAGTTTTATTTTTAGCAGGCCTGTTAGGAAAAGTATCAGATAGAAATAGGTGAGTGGAAAAGATAAATATCCAAACTAGCTTAAGTTCAGTCAGTTTCATTTTGACATGCCAGATTCCTTCTAGAAGCAAGTACAGTTTTAAAGATTCACCCTTTGAATTTCAACTACAGGTCAAATACGGTCTTTTCATGCAAAACTATAGAATAACACTAACCTTATGCTTTATGTATACAATGCGTTTCTTTTTCCTTTTTATAGATCTGTACGTGTTTGGTGATAAAGAGAGAAAAAAGCCATGGGACCTGGAATGTGGACCATATTTATTCTGCTTGGTCTGTCTCTCTGGAGCAACAGCCAAGCCTTTACCAAGAACCCCATTCTCTCCCGGATAAGAAGGGCTCCAGAGGCCAATGGAGAAAACAAGAAGTGCTCCTACACCTTCCTGGTTCCTGAGCAGAAGATCACAGGCCCCATCTGTGCCACCCGGGGTTATTCAACTGACAAGGATCGAGTAACACGCCTGGATGTGGCCTCGGTGCGTGACCTTCTGTCTAAGCAGCGCAGAGAGATGGAAACTTTGAAGATGGTGGTGGACGTTGATGGCAACTTGGTGAATGAGATGAAGCTGCTGAGGAAAGAGAGCAGAAACATGAACTCCCGAGTGACCCAGCTCTACATGCAGCTGCTCCATGAGATCATCAGGAAGAGGGACAACTCACTGGAGCTGGCTCAGTTGGAGACACGCATCCTTAATGCCACCACTGAGTCGCTGCGCCTGGCATCCCGGTACAGGGAACTGGAGGCCAAATATGCAGCCCTAGCTGCACTAGTGAATAACCAGTCAGTGCTTATTGGAGAACTGGAAGAGCGTTGTATGCAGGTGTATAGTCGTAGGCATGACCATCCACCTCTAGGACCTCCACTGGTGCAGGTGGTGCCTGAGAACATTCCAGTCAATGTGCCACGTTTCACCAATGAAATCCAGAGGTTTGCACGGGAAAGAGGCTCTCGCTCTGGACCGTCACCCACAAGCGGTACCTTGGAAGTGCAGAAACCTCCTCAGAGAAACTTCAGTGCAGAAGGTTAGAGAGTTACTCATCCATCAGTTGATTCACTTGCATTCATTTAATCCCTGATTCAGTCACACAATCTTAGTAAAAAAAGTAGGGTGGCCATGACTTCACAGGCCAAACAGAACTAATTTGTAATTTTGAGGACAGCTGCAGGTGGCTCAGTGGCCTAAAGATTGGCAAATTCAGCTTGCTGCTCAACAGAAAGAACACAAACCAGGATGGAAATAAAAATGTTGTAACGTCTGAACAGAGGTATGCAACCTAAAGCAAAACAAAGACCTAACCAGTGTGATTTTGTTCATCAACAGAGTTTCCTCAGACGTCTCGACTGCCTTCACCCAAGAATAATAAAGTGTGTTGAATTTCAGTGCAGCTGTGCATGAAAGATCCTTTACAAGACTGTACCATTGCATGTGAGATGTAGACAAAACTCAGGCTGACATTATAGGCGTCCTCCAAGACCGCAAAGTAGAAGTGATTCTGTTATGAAAGTGAATGGACTGTACCTTTACCTCTACTTGTCCTTTAAATAAACTCATTTCTACACCTGCTAATGATTAAAAATCTTATGAGAATGTTAAATTACTTTGAGAAAGGGTAGACATTATCAAAGAAGGCTTAATAAGGTATGTACTTTTTACTACCTGAAATGAGGGAAAGTTATTTCTTATTAAAGTGACTTAATAGGCCCATTCTGTTCTGCTGCTGTGACTTTGCAGACCTACAATACATATGTTTCTTATTACTCTGCGTGCTTGTGTAACTTTTTTTCTTGTTTACTGTTTTTTTCCCCTGCATATTTCATTTTCTGCCAGACATTGCCTTCCTCATAATGTAAACTCATTGTTGATGTCTCAGTGCTCTGACCAAATCTGCCCTAAAGTCACACAGGTTTGGTCAAAACTAGCCTTCTTATGCTGTAGTGAAGTGTACTTTTTGAAAACAAACCAACAAAACAAGTTAAAATAGAGGGGTGGAGCCTGTATATAAAAGATGGATGGCGCCAGTGATGTCACCCATTGAGCTGAGAAGTCTGTTTTTGAAGCCTCAAGTGTTTTCACTTTGCCATCTAAGTTATTTTTTTAAACCATGTGTTACAAGTGTCTGACAGTTCTGACTCTGAAACTGAGAAGCACAGCATGCTCATATGATAGCAAGTTGTCAGTCATATGCTTTTTATTATCCTTCTGTAAGCTAAACAAGGCTGTAGCTTACAGAAAGAACATCATGATGTATTCAGAAAAAACTTGAAACTAGCAATTCAGGTCATAAACTCAACAGAACAGTGTTTACTGGGGATACAGGTCAAGAGAGTCCAAGGCCCCTGCTGGCCATTACAAAAACCCATGCACACAAACTTTAGCTAGGTTAGGAAAGTTGGAGAATAGTTAGTTAATATAAGCTAAAGCTAATTTGATTACTTTTGTCTGTTTGTTTGTTTTAAACTTGTTGTTTTGTGCATTCACAAATCAATTGGATGCTCCAGGGTCCAATTCAGATTGGCATGAACAAGGCACTAGCTAAATCTAATACCAAACAGTAGCTAGCCTAGCATCAATTTCATTAAGTGTCCAAATAGCCAAACAAGCCTCAACTTCAGATTTTTTTCTTCTCAGCTTTACTGTTTATTCTACAGATCTTTGCCTTTTCTATGTAATTTGAAATGCATTTTCTGTAAGTCTGATGATTTGCTAACTACATCCTTTAATTCTGCTTTTCTTCAGGCCCTTTCAGAGACTGTCTTGCAGCGCAGGAGGCTGGCTACAGCACTAGTGGCATGTACCTGATCAAACCAGATGAAGCTGAGAGGCCAGTGCAGGGCTGGTGTGAACAGGATATAGACAACGGCGGCTGGACTGTCATCCAGAGCAGAAAAGATGGCTCAGTTAACTTCTTCAGGAACTGGGAAAACTACAAGGTGATGACAATGGCTCTTCCCCTGTCCTGTCTCCTTTTTCCCCCTTTTCCTCTTTTGGGCCAACCAGTGAATTCTTGGCTCATCCAGAGATAACAGTGTGCTGTTATATGACCCATCTTGAGGAACCACTGGAGTCTTTGAAACAATTCCCAGAGCCTGAATCTTGATGTTTTCACTTACTGTAAGCTCAGCAGCACCATTTGTTGGAGATCATTGGCTTTTATTTTTCCATTATGAAACATTAGTCCCTTTAGGAAGATATGCTCAAAACCTCAGCTGGAGCCAAATTCTTTCCAAAATGCTTCTACTACAGTACCTTCCTGAGTGGATGGTTGGTTGGCTTACTACACCACACCATGTAGAGCTTTCTCATCAAAGCACAGAGAGATTGAGATTGAGTATATCACTGCTGGCAGCTTCTGCAATCCAGAGTTCCATTCAACCAGCTCAGGGCTGGAAGCTAAATTACTCTCTTCAACATTGATTTACCTCTGTACTATCCCACAAAGCCACCACACACACACACACACACACACACACACACACACACACACACACACACACACACACACCACAAAGGAGGCCCCAAACTCAAAGCCTACATCATTCATCATTTGCTGGCTCCCCCAACTAATCCACAATCACAAACCTCAACAGCGTCTACCAACTGAAGTGTTCTGGCGGCGCGTAGCCAGACATAGATGGCCGGTGGTTTTTCAACACAAGTGGCCAGGCCAGTTTCGCTGTTAGCAATGATCCAAGAGTCCTGTGGGGTTTGAGCAATGAAGCAGAATTTTTGAAGACAGATGGGTTTTCCAGCATAAGCTCTACAGCATGTCTTCCTTAGGAATTTCGAAGACGGGATGGTACCCGTTTACCACAATGCTTTTTTCTTTGTGATTTATACTTCTTCATTTTTACTCATCTACAGACTCACTCGTGTCATCAAAAAGAAATTTATGATTTGTTCTAACAGCCACTCATCCACTTCCACGAGACCTTTCATGCTTCTAAATGATTCTCATGTTTCTAAACTCGTCAGGCAACCGCAGAACAAACAGTGTACATTATTTTCTGTAATCTTTTTTGTAACTTCCCTTTTAATCGTCCTTTGACTCAGAGTGGTTTTGGCAACATAGACGGGGAATACTGGCTCGGCCTAGAAGCCATCTACGGCCTCGGGAGACAAGGGGACTATAAGCTGCTAGTGGAGATGGAGGACTGGATGGACAAGAAGGTTTATGCTCAGTACAGCAGCTTCCACTTAGAGCCAGAGAGCGAGGGATACCGCCTGCGGCTGGGCACCTATCAGGGCAATGCTGGGGACTCTCTCAGCAGCCATAACGGCAAACAGTTCACGACTCTGGATCGAGACAAGGATGCGTTCTCAGGTAAGCAATACTCGATTAAAGCATTAAATGTTTGGAATCTGCAGTGGTGCAGCTTGATAGTCATAACACTGTCATCTTTGTTCTTTGGGGGGTTTTTTTGGACTGGTAAATTCAAAAAGGAATACACAGTGATACACTTGCATTCTTTCTAAAGGCCAGCAGGGGGTGACACAGCTAGTTGCGAAAAGAAATCGATTAGAAATTTGCTACAAAATCATACTACAGCTTACTTGATTTGCAGCCTTATTAAACATTTTCCTAATTTGGTTTATGTAGTGTAAAAGTACCTTGCTAGTTGGCAAATGTTAACAAGAAAATGCGCATGACTTGACAACAACCAAAATATTACATTTTATGCAGATTGTAGTGTGACTTTCCTGGGATTTTCTGGTATTTAAAAAGAAAAATGAGCTTGGCACAACATCAGATCATGTAGTAAATGAAGTGAATTTCCTTTATTATACTGATGTCTCCGAGGGCGGTGCCAGGTATGTCACTGTACCTCACATTTTATCATTAAGCCAGCCAATTCTTCTGTTTCCCATCCACAGGTAACTGTGCCCATTTCCATAAAGGAGGCTGGTGGTACAACGCCTGTGGCCAAACCAATCTAAACGGTGTCTGGTACAACGGAGGTGTCTACCGCAGCAAATACCAAGACGGTATCTTCTGGGCCGACTATGGTGGAGGTTTCTACTCCATGAAGTCTGTCCGCATGATGATCAGGCCCATAGACTGAGAAGAATACATAAGCCAATCTGGTCAAGGGGCAGCTATGTATGTAGGCCAGGGTAAACTTGAAACTCCTTCTGCATTGAGACTCTACTAGTCTAGATTGAAGATGGAGGTTACCAACCATCAGGCAGTGGCCTGAACCCTCACCTATAACAGACATAGATTCTTCTTTCAATATCATAACTGATTCACATGTAGAGAGATTCACCATATTCCTACATGACTATTCATAGGAAGCGATGCTGCTCCTTTAACCACCTAATGTGTATGACCGAGGAGGTGAATTAAGACTATATGCCTATGTTTTGCAGTAAAATAATGGTAGCTGTCTCTCTGATTAAGAAACCACAATGTTTTCTTATTAGTGTATCACTTCCTGGAGCAGAGAAGCCGCATCGTTAGGGAACTTCAGTGGCTCCGATTTTGTTCTTAACGTTAGCATCACAGGCTCTTCCTACCTCGCCAAGATAAACGTCTGGAGGAAACACTCGTGTATGGTATTTAACTTGCTATAGTTGCTGGTAGCTGGAAAAGACATTTTGTTCCTACCTGTATAGATTTATTTAGGCTTTGTATTCACTTCCAGATGTGAGAGAGGAACACATTAATGAGCTGAAGTTTAATACGCTTGATTAGATTTTAAAATAAAGAGTGGTGATTTTATTTTTTTAATCCCTACACTTAAAATGACTTGTATACAGCATGTTAAAGTAATTTTGTCCAAGTGCAGAAGACCAGAAGGGATAATTTATGTGTATAATTAAGTTATCATTACAGTGAAAGGGGCCAGGTGTCCTGAGGGAAATAGTAAATGATCCTGAAGAAAATGGGAGTAATTTCCTGCACTGTATGCGACAATCATTCTCCAAGTGTGCTTACACGTATGGAAATTGGTGTTATATGTATTTCTCATTTGGCTGATTAAACTTCAGTATGACTCTGTGACATAGAATCATTGCCAGGAGGGGGGAGGGGGGTGGATTTCCGTTTTGTTTTGAGCGGTTTTCGAGCACGAAAAATATGCCAACCAAGCATGTTGAAAGTTATAGGCATTGGGACAGACAACGAGAAACACATTTCTGAAAGCCAGACAGAGAAGGAGAAAGAAATAGAGGGGAAGAGGAGGAGGAGGAGGAGGAGGAGGAGGAGGAGGAGATGAACTTGGATGGAACGGGTCCAAATTTCCAAGTTATTTTTTCCACCCAACCAACCCCCCTACCCCCTTAATCTTTCTTTTAAACACAGAGAAATGTACATTCTTTCCACACAAAAGTGCTTGAATTGTATGTTTTTGTAATTTAAAAAAAATTCCCTTGACAAAGTCACCAATGCCTGCAACCCTCTAATCACTGCTATAGATGGAAGGCAGCATCCTTTAGGAGGAAACCATCCCTGAGGAGAGGGGTGCAGAGATGTAAAAAGATGGGGGGGGGGGGCACTTTGAAGAAATAACAAGTGTTGTTTAATCCACAACACACATTAAAGAAAAAAATTCTT
>VOQJ01012377.1:21580-33231 GCA_015052665.1 Apistogramma diplotaenia
TTCGTTAAGTAAAAACCAATCCGGGAGAAGGGAAGACAAAGATTAAAAAAAAAGGGGGGGGGGGGCACTTTGAAGAAATAACAAGTGTTGTTTCATCCACAACACACATTAAAGACAAGAATTCTTGGAGTCTTGGGGATCTGAAAATAGGCTCACTTATTGGGCTCATTCACCGCAATGGCCTTCACACCCATGTCTTAAAAAACTTTTATAAAGCATGAAACATGAAGCAGGGACACGGGTCCAACTGCAGCTGGACATGGAAACATGGTGTGGACATGTAAGAACGGAAAAGAAAAAGCAGTAACTAAAAAAAAAAAAATGTTACTGTGATCTTAAAATTAAACAGCAATAAAAGCTAAAGCCGATGAGTCACGAGGCTTGGCAGAACAATATTACACAACTAACAGCCACTAAATGAGAACATTTAGGGGTCACTTCAGGGGACATTCTTGTTCAAGTGGTTTCAAAAGAGCTCTTTCGTGTGTTGGTTTACACTGTTCACCGAGTCGAGATGGTTACTCGACTCGATAGTTTTTAGTTTTCAGTCCCATCCTGCTGGTTTAAAGTCGCTGTTTTCCACGGCTGAGTCAAGCGAGCGCTCGGAGTCTTTATAGAAGGGAAAGCAAAAGAATTCCTGAACCAGTTTAAAACAGTTTGTGTTTGACAGTAATCAGAGTTGTCTGAAATCTCTCTCTGGCTCTGTCGGCTCTGTGTTGATGAGCCAGACCCTCACACTCTCTTTAGTGGTGTCTATGGATGACTGGTTTCAAGCAAAGTCATCAGCGCAGGGCTCACAGCCTGGATCACATGAATCCTTTTTATTCTTTTTGAACTATTATCTGCTCCCTTTGACAGTCCAAAAAAAAAGAGCAAACTTCATATCCTCATGTCATCAGTCTGTCTCATTACAACCATCAAATGTTCTGTTTCTGGTTTTAGCAACATCAGAATATCTTGTAAACTGAGATTAATGATACAACTCTTATGTTATAATTTAGTGTTTCTTCTGATTTTAAGAAAGAGCATTTGCCTTCGACATAACTACTGTCACTATTTTCTGTGTTCAAGCTAATTTAACTGCAAATGTAACGTAATACAACTTTTTATTGATCTGCAGGCAGTAACAATTCCTTCTAAAATGACAAGTGGACCCAAAACCACACCCAGTGGCCAAGGGCTCTGATTTTTTTTCCTTTAATTTGTCAACTGTCTGATAATCCATAAATAAAGTATACAGAAATTAATGATCGTGACATGTAAAAACCCTTTTAACAAAATATAGGCCTGCAGAAGGTGAAGTGCAGGTTTATACACTCTAACTAGCCCTCCTAGCACACTTGTGCTTTAAAACACTTTTTTTGTGCGTTTATACAAAAACTAGATGTTCTGTCCATCCTCTGTCCACCCTCCTCTGCTGACCATTAAGCAGCTTTACTGGATTAATTTCACTACAAATTTTCCCAGCTCGACCAAGGAAAATGGCTGTGATTTTAACGGACCACCTTCCTATTACAAATCTGCCTCTAAAACTTCAGTGCGAACCACCCCACAGATCAGCCAGTGTGGGTTGCTCCATCACCACATGAGCGGTAAGTGTAGCCTTCCAATAACTTTGCCTGTGACACACTGAACCCTCACATTTTAAACAGCCTCACGGGGGATGTGGAAATGCCTGATTAAGCCACAAAAACCAGCCTCGTGCGCTGGAACCATGAAGGTGACATCCTTGGCTCCGGCGAAGGGACCACACTCAGACCTGCACTCAAATACCTGGGCAGCAGACTGGGGATGGGTGAGTGCTGCTGCAGTGTGGTCCTGTGAGAACCGCTGCAGGTTTCGTAGGTGAAAGCCCTCCTTGTCACTAAGTGAAGGTTCACTGTCTACAAATTTCAGGCTGACAGTTCGCTGCTGTTTTGCTATAAGACATCTGCTGTTGGGGGAACGTCCGTGAGAGTGACTCACCAGGCCTCAGAAGCTCACTTAGTCTCAGCAGCAAATCAGCAGACAGGATGTGGAGCTGTTTTCTTTGAAAACAAACTCCATGACTGATTTTTGCCCTAACTGGGACAGTTAAACAACTCCATAACTAAGTTTGTTGCTAAGTGCTCTTCTGATTTCAAGCTTAACAGACACTTGTTTGAGATGGATGATCATTTGGAGGGATCTGGAAAAACTCACTTTGCTGCAGACAGCTACAGTTTCCACTCTCCCTAAAACACACAGAATGATACTGTGTTTAGCTGTGAAGCACACAAGAAGAAGCTAAGACTCAGGAAATGATCTTTATCTTACAGAGGCCTTTTTCCCCCCTCAGAACTAAGCAGTAAATGCAACCCAGAGATAACAAACAAAAGAACGTGTGAGCCATAGAACATTTGCTCCTGGAGTTTCAGCTGCTTATTAGCAGACATTTAATCTGTTAAATACGGGCATTAGTGATGAAAAATTCAGATGGTTTTCATTGTTCTAGAGTTTGACACGACAAGCTTGTTTATTCTAATAAAGCCGTGAAAGCCTTAAGTGATCAAATGGGCATCCTTTGTAATGAAGCATGACCTCAGAGCACTGTGAATTACTCATGTAGCTGAGGACCCGCTAATACCCTACAGTATGTCTTTGTCTGTGGTTGGACTTATTGTGATGAATGACATGAGTCAGATGGCCTTCTCGGGCTTCAGAACCTCCTGGGTAGGCAGAGGCAAGGGGGCGATCGCCTTGATGACTCAGCTGTTTTTACACCAAAGTTAAAAGAGTGAAAAACAAAGAGAGCCTTCCAGCCTAAATCTGCCTGAGAGAAGTGTTAGCCACAAAGGACAACATATAGAAATGCTTTCTGTCAAGTATTGCATAAAAATTCTGTTTCTAAATTTACTCACTACTACTCTAATTCTTCTAACTCTACAACTACATTTTTACTGAAAGAAGAAGAAATCACTTCACAGACGTGTATTGGCTGATATTATAGCTGCTGCATTTCAAAGCAGCTGTGAGTGACTTTTGAACTGAGTTGGAATTTCAGTGGTTCCAATGGAAAGTGCAGATGGACACGCTTCGTATTGGAAGGAAATTTCTGAGATCATTAGAAGTGTTACTTCTGGTCTAAGGGGGACCATAAAAAACATTTAGTCGGCAAAATGTTGGAAGAGCCTAGAGCTTGAAAACAGGAAAATGTGAAGTTTCTCTAACTTTGTTGAAAAAAGCTTGCAACACTGCTTCTTGTTTGGATCACACTCTTCCTATTGGTCTTGCAGACTGACTCTGCAGCCGTTCTTTGTACACATTAGCTCAGGCTCTAAAGCCGTATCGGCTCATGAGTGCTGTGTGAAATAACAAATGTTCACTGTCAAACATAAAGAGATAAAATTCAGCCTGGCAAAAGGCAGGTAAACCTATGCTTACTTGGAATTAAGAAAAATGTTACTTCACTACTTTAGTGGGGCATCTTAACCTGTTGTTTAGGGGTATCAAGCTTACAAGCTTAAAAGCAGTTTTATTCAGCTCTTCTGCTTATTCAAGTGGACACCAGAGGGAGAAGTTTGGCCTCTGGGTTAAAATTCATCAACAATGTTAACCATGTCTCTAGAGAGCTGGTATGGCAGACAGCCTTGAAGGCAAACTTCTGCCATCATTACAGATATCAAATGATACCACACTGCCACCTAGTGCTGAAGTCGTTTTTTAAACCAAACCAAATAGTTTATTTGGTTGAATTATTTAAATTGTCGCCTCCTTTTTGTTGCATGATTGAGTCTATGATTTAACCTAGTCTGGACACCGTATTTATTTATTTCGGATTTGTGATTTTTTTTATTCGTTTTTATTTTCATTTAACAAGTTAGATTTAAATAATTTAATACATAAAACATATTATTAGCTAAGTGCTAGTCTCTGAATAGTGACAGTTTCGATTCATTTTGTGAATTATTTTCTACAATGCAGTAAGAGAAAAAAAATGCGAAAAAAAGAGAACGCGTTGCTGTCGCAGGATAATGACGTAACTGTGGGCGTTTATGAACGCCATGGCGGCTCATGCTAGCGAGCTTGAGATTGCGAAGAAGAATTTAACGGATGCAATTGGAGATAATGTCAAACCGTAAGCGAATATTTACTTGTCTGCTTGTCTCTGTTTGCAGTTTTGCATGTTGGTCCCATTTCTTTGCTATTGAAATGAAAAATGACTAACATTAATTAACTGTGCCTTGTGCAAATTAGCACCTAGCTATCACCTGCTACATTTTGCAGCATTTCCTTCGTTATTGAGGCAGTATGGTAGCAGCTCTTTACTATGGTTTTTGTGTCTGTCGTTGGTGGTAGTTCGTAAGGAAGATGAGATTAACTTTGAGCTTTGTTAGCTCAAGTACACTAAGGGTATGACGGGTTTGTCAAATCCGGTTTGAAGTTATCTTGAAGTAAACCCCGTGTTAGCAAATGTAAAGACGTTTAAATAAACAACCAGCAACTCATTAAAAAAGTTAATAGCAGTTGACTAAAGCGTTAACGTGGCGTAATGTCGTGCAGAGCGTGTGTGTACTAAAACGTGATCGATCCAGTCCTTTTTGGCCACTCCAGCTATCTTATTAGATTAGATAAAACTTTATTAAACCCTTTGGGAGGGTTCTCTTCAGGAAAATTAAAGTTTACATTTTATGCACACAAGCAGAAATATAGTTGAAATATAGCGAAATATACAAGCGAATGAATAAATAGAGAAATAATGAATAAAGGTACAACAAAGACAAGGGAAGATCTAAAATGTCTGACAGATGTGTTGTTGCACCTGGATATTGCCCACTGTCCAGTACCGCTTAATGCTACCTTGTGTTTGTGGTCAGGCTCAGGCTGCTGCTCCTCCCCCACTCTGTCTGTTGGTCCTACACTTGGTATTGATGTATTTGTTGCCATTTCAGCAGCCGTCTTGTCCTGATCTCTCTTTAAAAATAAAATTTTAATGTCAGTGATATTTTTTATCTTGATAAATAAACAACATATAGAAATCACTTGGGCAAAATGACTTTATCATTATTGACAGATATGTTTGACATATGAGTCAGAGATTATAGGTCAAAGAAGTAATTTACAACATTCTAAATACAGCCAGTCATATTTTAGAAAGTACCAGCCGACTGTTTCTTGGCACATTGCGTCTTGTTTAAAATGCATCTGAGTAGTGTTTTGCTCTTTGTTGATGTTCACCTTTTGTTTCCTGCCTGCAGTTACTGGACAAACCTGAAGCTGTGGTTCAAACAGAAGATCAGTAAGGAAGAGTTTGACATTGAGGCCCGTCGTCTGTTGGCACAGGAGAATGGTTAGTGTCAAGGAACAACTCTGCTCTGTTGTGATGTTTAATATAGAAATTTTAAAAGGTGACTTGTTCTGTGTTTCCTCGCTTCCAGTCCATGTTCACAATGACTTCCTCCTGGCTATTCTCACACGGTGCCAGATCATCGTCTCCACCCCAGGTTTGTTTTTTAACTTAGTAAATGAGTGTTTCAGAAGTAGTGGGTGAACTTGCACCTCTGTGTTTTATAACAGCTGACAGTTTTTTTGTTTGTTTAATACGGCCCATTGTGATTAACTTGTCAAGAGCTGGTCAGCAGCTGCCTAGATTAAAATTTCTGTATATTTCACTAAATGAAATGGCATCTATGTTTGTGTCTTTCATGCATTTTGTTGTGTGTTCTTTTTTGTCCCATAGAGGGTGCAGGGCCATTGCAGTGGCAAGGAGGATGTGCTTCAAAGCCTGGAAAACCAAAAGGGAATAAGAAATGTTCCTCTAGACAAAAATTTGATGTAAGCCATGATTCTCATCTTCATCACTGCAGGGGCTGGCTTTGTTCATGTTAACAACAACAACAACAAGAACAACAACACTACTACTAAAATTTTAAACAACTTTTTCCCACAAATTTAGATTCTGCAACCAAAGGTGAACAAATACTTTCAATAGATATTGACCAAAAAATGTGCTTCTTCTCTCCAAATATTTTAGTTTCTGGGTACTGTGACCCACACATTCCTGTGCAGGTTATTCAGCTGCCTCTCTGT
Organism: Apistogramma diplotaenia; assembly: GCA_015052665.1. Lineage (NCBI taxonomy): Eukaryota > Metazoa > Chordata > Actinopteri > Cichliformes > Cichlidae > Apistogramma > Apistogramma diplotaenia. The sequence continues at coordinate 27,629 of VOQJ01012377.1, forward strand.
TGAGTCTGTCTGTGGATAAACCTTCACTCTGCTGTGTTGGACTGCAGTTGGTGATGATAATCCTTGCTCTGCTCTGTGTAGTGTAGTGGCACATGAACTGTTTCTCCACCTTCTGGAGTTTCTGGTTACAGTGGCCATGCAGCTCGCAGCAGCAGGAGGACTGTCATCACCCCCAGCAGGCCAAGGCAGCGTAGCTGGAGTCCGTACAACTGTTGGACAAAATCTCTTTAAAGAACCTGATGAATCATGTTGAGGATTACAGCAACCTGACCAGCTGCTAGGGAAACCACCCAAAAGCTTTGAGCAGTGGACTGACAATATCACTTGGATGCTTGTATGTCCTTCAGCATCGTTTCCAGCCTCAGAACCCTCTGAGCGCCGCCCAGCCATTCAGCCCACGAGAGACGGGAAGTGAGGAGGAAGAGCTGCGTCTCAGCGCTCACACTCTGCTGCTGCCCACACGGGGCCAGCTGGAGGCTCGCATGATGGTGACTGCCTTTGAGCTGGGCCTGGATAACATCACAGAAGATGCCATCAACACTATGATCTATGCTGTGGAGGTATATAGTAAGAGTTCAACAGAAGAATGTCTGTTTGAACCTCACTTAAAATCTGAGAGAACGATTCTTCTGCTTCTCAAGTCTGATATTGTTTATACAGCCGTGCAGTGGTTTAAATGATCAGAAAGAATATCCTCTGCATCACTTATTATGTAACACTGACAGCTTTGTATTCTTTGGCTTAGTCACACCAAAATCTTTCTAGGGAAATTTACCCATCTGCAGTTGCCAAAAGCAGGAGAGACATCAGTTTTATTGTTTGAATCTGCATCCTTGCTGTTTGCATTATTTTAATGTTATTTTAATTCTACTTATCAGTGTTCACTTGGATTAAACTACACAAAGCTAAATGGTGAGCCAGTTATATCCCAAAGTGAAGGTGACCTGTTCCACTTGCAAGCCTTTCCAGTGTGACTGTGCAGCGACTCAGTGCTCTCATTTATTTCAGCACCACTTGAAAGATGTCCTGACTGCTGTAATCACCCGAAGAAAGGCTTATCGATTACGAGACGGCCGTTTCCCCTACGCCTTTGGCAGTGATGTCACGCCTCAGCCTTATCTGAAAAACAGTCTTGCTGCTTACCACAGCGTCACTGAATGGTAAGGACTCCTGCCTTTGTTGACTTGTTAGCATTGTGCACGTTCGTTATAGGAAAATGCGTTTGAAACAGAACGATGTTTGTGCATCTCATTACTGTGGCGTTGGAGCTTCATTAACCTTTTTCACTTTCATCTCTGTGTCATTAGCAGTTTTCTCTTGCTGTCAATAAGGACTAATATACTTTTTTTTTTTTTCTTGTAGTCCCCCACCAAGTGCTTCCCTCCCTGCGGGCCCACCACCGCAAGTGTCACCCGATGAGGCCGAGCAACAAGCTGTTCATTTGCTTGCTTGCTCTGCTGACAGTCTTCCTGCTCCGCTCCCTCCAATCAGCATGTTTGATCTCCTCGAGGCTTTACAGGTAAGAAAGTGTGCTCATGTAAATCACTGGTCCGAGCGACTTGAGCATACTTCATCATGAGTTTGTTTGGAACGCCCAGGTGAACAATTGTGATATTCCCAAGTGAATGGCCAGGTTTGGTGATATGACCCCTTGACCCCTGAAATTTGATGGAGTTTTTCAACTTGAAAAAACATGAGACTTTAAATGTTTTTCTCATCTCTGCGACACATGTCTGATGCAGGTTCACCACGGTGTGATGCCGTCCCACACCATGTATGCCCTCAACATGGAACGCATCCTGTCACGCCTTTGGCACCCCAGCCACGAAGAACTAGAGCAAGACCACGTCCACCGGCAGCGCATAGCTGCTAAAGAGGGCATGCTCGTCAGCTGAGAGCCACCAGCCGCAGGATTGTGTGTGTGGACTGTGGGTGTTATCGGGAACCAAACACAAGAACAGCCCCCAGATGAATATAAGCTGGGAACTCTGTGTTTAAGAAGTGAAGGCTGTTTAAGACCTGGAAAAATTGTAATTGTATTGCACAGAAAGACAGAGGTTGGGTGGAGATGAAAAGAAGCTGTTGTGAGAGACCAGAGCAGCCAGTCAGCTCCAGTAAGCAGCTCCATCAGCAGTTTTCACTGGCAGAAAACCATCATTTGGCAATTTCTGTTTCATAGTGCACAGTAGAATATAATTAAACAAACAAAACATATTTATTTATTTTTTATTGTTTAATTTTAGGTACACTGGCAGTCCAGCTCAGGATGCAGTTGTGGAGTTTGTGCATAAGCTGCCTTAATAGACTAAACCATGACTGAGTTGCCTCAAATTCATCTTTGTTCACATTGTCAGATATACATCAGAACACCCTGTAAGGCTACAGAAAAGCCCGTGTCTGCTCCCTTAGTGTTGCGTAAATAACAGGTTTACAAGACGACACACTGCACATATGAAAGAGTACAAGTATTTAAATGGTCAAAGTCCTGGACAGAATGTGCAGGTGTATTCATTTAATGGCTGATTGCATCTTGTCAGGCTGCAGTTGAGGGAATCTGTGATGACCTTATCTAAACCAGTATACAAAGACATATGTTAAAGATGGAAATCGTACTGTCATAACGGGTAAGTCCAGGGTGGATCAGGCAATGAGTGAAAACACCTGTGTGGGTTTGTAGGGGTTTTAAACTCTGCCAGACAGCTGCTTCCTGGTCTCCTCATGCGCAGATTACCAGCTTTAGTTGTCACTGGTGGGCTGCGGTGTCTGTACAGATGTTTGTTTTTTAATGTTCATGTCAAATGTATAAAATGTATACATTTGTACTTTTTTTCTACAAAAGCTTATTTATATTACAGACAGTAGTTGAGGAAATAAATGAAAAACATGCCTCCTTTTTACAAAGTCTCTTTTCTACACACTCCCTTCAAGTGTGTAAACAGATCTGCCTTTGCTTCATGGCGTTTCTTATAACAGTCACCAGCTGTAGTGGGAGGACAGTGACTGTGACGCGCACGCGCACACACCCGTCCCAGCGCTCGCTCGGGACCTCTTGCCATATTTGGCTGCCTGCGGCTCACTTCCGACGCCTCGCTGTCCAATGGGCGCCCGAGTAGATACGTCAACCATCGCGAGCGCCTCGCCGAGCTGGTGACTCAGTCTCCCGTCCGCCCCAGTTTCTTCAACAACAAACCTTCAACGTAACACACTGCAACACTATCCGGTCACCTCCGGGCTCGTTCGTTACTAATTAAAACGCACAACACACATCATGTCGCATGTCCAACACTTTATTTTCTCATATTTACAGTTAAGTGCTCAAAATACTGCGTACAAATATTACTGAGTGTTACTTGATGTTTAACATTAGTTACACCTATATCATAAAGTTGCATGATAAGCATTAAGAAAGTAAGGCAGTTTTGTCAGTAAACACACCCGTGAATGTTTAGGTGAAGGTGTGAACGGTTTTTTTGTTGTTAGTGTTCTGTACATATAGTCGCTGGTGCGTGGGATGCTCAGTGCTTGACTCAGGTCTATATGCATTAATTGCTACTTGACATAGTGAAAGGCTTGGTTCACATTGTGTCTCTGCAGTTTGATGCCACACAAGCCCCAACCCTCCTCCTGTCGGGGTGCAGGATGTGAGGCCACAGTCAGGTGACACGGTGTGGACATTTTACATAGCGGGTTTGACAGATTACAGATTTCATTATGTAGTTTAAGGTGGAAATAAACGATAAAAGACAAAAATGCCAGAAATATGTAACAAGCCAGATCAGAGGTGTTGGCAGCGCAACGATTCCCTCTGAGCTGTGTGCGCCTGTGCAATAAGTTTGATGGCTTCTGCTCTCTAATAATTCACCGTAACAAGTATCTTGTCAGTCACCCTCCACGTGGATACAGTCTGAGCGGATATTTTGGTGGAGAAAAATGCGCCTAGACTTCCCTGAAAGGTGGGACAGGCCACTTTAAGCTGCATTTGGTCCCCAAGCAGTGTCCCTTGGTTCTTTTCTTTCTTTTTTTTTCCCTTGGCAGTCTAGTAAGCTTGGAGCTGCTGCGTCAAAATGAGCTGGCAGCCGCTGTTAACGTGGTCCATCACCTTTTGTTTGAGCAGAGCCAGCTCGTCCCGGAGGACGTTGGCAGAGGAAACCAACTCCGTGTTTTGGCTCTTTAGGTTTTTGACCCTGTCCTCCAATCGGGCGATTCTCTCCAGCTTCCTTTTCCGGCATTTGGACGCGGCCACTCTGTTCCTCATGCGCTTCCTTTCTGCTTTGATGCGCTCTTGGGTCTCCATGTCGATAGGAGAGAGCGGCGGGGTCTCACCGGACATCTCCGGCACCGTCTGTGGCTCCTCTTTGAGCGCATGTAGCCGTGAGTGCTGCGCTGCCGCCAGCTGGTGGTCCATGTGGTTGTGGGACGGCTGGGGGGTGGCCGGGTAACTTGTAGGTGGCTGCCTCTCGCCGGCAGGTGCAGACGTAGAGCCTACACCCCGAGAGAAACTGTTCAAGTTTGTGTACTCCGGCGGATCCGTGCGCACCGTGCAGCTGTAGGGAATCCCGCCGCTCTCAGGCGCAGTGGAGCCGGATGTCATGCCGTTGGCCGACCCGGTCTGTGGGTCAGGTTGGGCAGCAGGTATCTGCTGCTGGTAGTGGAGCTCAGCCAGTGCCCTCACAAAACCTTCAGCAAAGCCCTCCTGCTCGTCGGTGATGTTCTTGGGACAGATGAACTGGGTCGGGGTGGGAGTTGTCAGCCCGTTGCAGGACTGGATGATCAGTCTCTCCAGTTCAGGTGAGGCCAGCTTCAGTAACCCGACATCAGGAGACGTGAGGATGTCCAGGGCCTTGGCGCCCAGATGAGGTTTAAAGTTTTTCGGGTCGTTTAGATTCAGGGTCATGGTTTGTTTGAGGGTTTTGGGGTTGAACCCGTACACCGCCGCCCCGTCATGGTGAGAGTTGGAGGCTTCGTCGTAGAATGTCGCTTCCATTTTTCTGGACATAAAGTTTTGTTCACCCTGAGGGAGTTCTCTTCTTTTCTCCTTAAAAAAAAAGTCCAAGGTCGACTGTTTACATAGGTCCCGTGACAGTCCGCTAACTGTATTGCGATAGAGTCCGCCTATTGTTGAAGTTCAACTCACTTGACAACTTTATGTCCTGGGAAAACTTTTCTTTGTGCGCTGTGCGCTCATCAACAACAAAAACGGTCCCCTCGCAGTCGAGTCTCCGTGTTTTTACACTCCAAACGTCCTCTGTGGCTTCTCCTCGCTCCCACAAAGTAAAAACAGTGCCTGAAAACGAGTAATACTTTCTATCACTTCCAACGTGGAGACGAACTTTATCCACCTCTAAGCTGCAGCTCGACTGAAAATAACAATGATGTCATTTCTATGACCGGTGATTGGGTGGAGACGACGTGGTAGGCGGGATATGGCTAATGACATGCAGGTTGCTCTGACAACTGGCCATATCCCCGCCCACCGCGATGGTTTATGGGATTAGGTAATGCAGACAGTGGAGCAATGTACTCTGGGATTACGTAGTGTTTTTGAATATTTAGTTACCCGCTCAATTACTAGTTATCCCAAAGTATGAATCGTGGGTCCGTAT
>VOQJ01012378.1:0-11730 GCA_015052665.1 Apistogramma diplotaenia
AAAATAAACCAGTGATGTTTATTTTAGAGACTCAGACAGGGTAAATTTGGACCTGGTGTTCTTTACACTGGGAGCGCACACTCTCAGATACCAGTGAAACTCATCTACTCTAATCTACTCGTGCCTCAGAAAGCTAGTGCGTTTAATGAATACAGATATAGTTCTAAAAAATGGATGGATGGATTGATAATCTGTAACTATCAAATGACAAAGCAAAGCAACTTCCACTCATGTCAGTATTATAAGTGTTTAAACTTGACAGTTATAGAAACCTTTTTTGAGTTACTGGTAGATTCAGATCTGTACTGCCCAGAACTCATATTTATTCTTTAAAAATAAAATAAAAAAGTATCCTGCTACTGCTACATAGAGTAATATTTTCTTGTAAGATGCATATTTCTACATTGGGGCGTTACCTGGAGGACTGCGCTGCAGGCTCAGCGCAAACTCGGTGTATGTGAAAATAACGAAGTGATCATTCAGCATATTGTTCATCAAATCCCACCGCATGTGTTCAAAATTCTGTCCTGGCCACTCAAGTCCAAGACTCATTCTGTGTCTCCCTCTAGTGGATCTTCCATTGAAATGACATCTTTCGCTTTATTATCCAGACTATAAGAATTTTAAATGTTTTCAAGAAAAGCGGGTTTTCACCGGCAGCGGAAGTTAGACTCAAAACCCGAGTGAGATTAATTTAGCGGTGGAAATGGTAAATTTTAACACAAGAGCACGTGTATGTGAGTCCCTGCGTGATGACGTCTCCCAGCGGGCTGACGTACCGCAAAATGGTGGTACCCTTGTTACAATGGGGACTGTAGTTGTTCGCTTGTTAGCCAACTTATTGTGATTAACTGTGGATTATTTCTACAGCTGTCTGTTTTAGGCGACTTATTCGGACGTCTACATGTTAAAGGTAAGAGCTGTGCGTCGTTAAAAGTCGGAGGGCGACGAACGGGCTGAATTCTGAACTATTTTTGATGTGTCGGAAGCTTCGGTGTTAAGACCGAGTGGAGCAAGTTTGCTAACAGGTTAGCTAGCCGAGGCTGTTTCTGGAGAGTCCCCCCACACCTGGGTGATGTGACAGTGTTGGCTGGCTTCAATTTGAATGTTTCATAAATGTTAGCCTGGGAGCGCATTTAAGCGACTTCAAACGTCCGCGTCACATTATCCTAACATCTGGCCCTGCCTGCCTTAATAGATTTGGGAGGCTAAGATTACTTATCAAGCGCAGCTAACTGTACTAACAAGAGCAGTTTTCGTTGCGCCAACTCATCCAGAGCATTTTTCATTGTATTGCATGACTGTTAATTCTGCTGTGTTGCTACAGGTACACTGATATGTACAGATATATGAAAATAATAGAATTATTACGTCTTTGTCTGAATCCTTTTTAATCGTGTAATTGTTTGCAACTAGCCTGGACTTGAGCACACTGTGGCTCAAATATTAACTGGCCTTCAGTATTTCACACTGTGGACTACAAGCTAATGGCATAAGTTATAAATTGCCCTATGGCGTACACAAGGGAAAGTAGGGTCGTGGTCAGGTTATAGATAGATGTCTTATTGATCCCACAAGGGAGATTATTGTGCTACAGCAGCAAGAGTCCAGCCTACAATAAGCAAGCAACAAAGTGAGAGTAAAAGTGCCACAGGAACCATTATACTGTCAGTGCAAAGCTATTCGTATACAACAGTGATAAAAATATTAAAATGCAGGTAAAGAAGAGTAATAGTGAGACTGACATTGTGCAAAGAGTAGCGCAAATTGTATTCATAGATAATATTTACACTAGGTCTTCAAAGACAGGTGCAAGAATGTATAAAGCAAAATTGTACCTGGGATCTTGTGTCCTGACAGGAGTGTTTACCTGTCACAGAAAGAAGATATTATACAGTTTTATAGAGAATGGTAGGAATGATAGAGTATACACTCGAAAGAATTGAGTTTTAAAGGTAAGGGAGCTTCTGATAGGCAATGGATTTCTGATAACCTTTGTCAGGCCATAAGCTATACTGTCTTTAATGTTTTGCTGGTCATAATGGTGGTGTCCCCCCCCCCAAAAAAAATCTCAGCAGTCCAGTGCAGCGGGTCCATCCACCGCCTCTCCTCAATCAATGAAGGAATCCAAGGAAAACTCGTCAATGACAGGCCAGGCAATTCTGGATCATATCAAGCCATGCTGGTACTGGGACAAGAAGGATTTAGCCCACACACCCTCTCAATCTGAGGGTCTGGACCCTGGTACCGAGGCCCGGTATCGCAGAGAGGGGGCTCGCTTTATTTTCGACGTGGGGACTCGACTCGGCCTGTATCCTTGATTGATTTATTGGTGCAGCTACCAGAGAAAGAGTTAATCAATCAATTAATCAATGCCAAATTGATTGTTTTCCCTGACGAAGTGTGGTAAAAGACAACCTTTAACGAAATGACACATGTGAAAGGCTTTTTATGCTTCTCTTAAACTTTCTCAAAGGAATTACCTTTACACGAATATGAACATTTTTACAGGTGATGAGTTTTGTAATGATTGTGGCACCATCTTTAAAGTAAAACACGGCATTTATTTTAGGATTATAAAGCAAATAAGCATTAATAGTCTCTGTGACTCCTTGACCAGCATTCAGACACTATGACACACTGGCAACGGGAATCATATATTTCCACCGCTTCTACATGTTTCACTCCTTCAAGCAGTTTCCTAGATATGTAAGTTTAGTTGTCAGTTATCCTGATTTGTATCAGTCCTGGAAGTGGACCTGATGTGTGGAAGTAATGTGATTTGTGTCTCAACAGGTGACGGGGGCGTGCTGTCTTTTCCTGGCTGGTAAAGTAGAGGAAACCCCAAAGAAGTGCAAAGACATTATTAAAACAGCCCGCAGCCTCCTGAATGATGTGCAGTTTGCCCAATTTGGAGATGATCCCAAGGTGCAATTCTTTGTATTCGTCTTTGTCTTGAGATGTTTTCCTTTGTGATAATAGAAGCAGAAGAGGTGGGGATCAATGTGTAATACAGCCTGCACATGAGATCTATCATGTAGTGTGTTTAAAAGTGGTCGCAGGCCTCACTGGGATGTAGGTAGTTACAATTATTACAAGGTCACAAAGATTTGGAAAGAAACCATGTCCAGATAAAACTAAAGGCTCAAATTAAGTTTTCACTAAAGTAAAAAGATGGTTCTTTATTTTCTTAGTGATCAGAGCCTTTATTCGCCTCAGCTGCAGAAGGCGACATGCCTGTAATTGAAGCAGGCTTGTACTGCAGACAGGCTTTTATCCCTCGCCTTTATAAGAATAAGTGGCCAGGTTCACTTGTATACAAAGCCTCGCTCCAACATGTTTACATTTCTTTTAGCTTTAAGCTTCTGCATTACGCTTATTATACTGCAGTAAGTGATGACTCATTCAAGGTCATCAAAGAAACTTCTTTTCCTCTTAAGTAACAAACGGAGTCAGATAAACCTGTGTTGAGTGATTCTCTGAGAGACCGTGATCAAGCAGCTACCCTCTGCTCTCGTGGTGGCTTTAAATGTAATGGAATATCATTATTTATTATTTACTTTGCTACTGACCACTGAACTCCCTCGAAACATCCATGTAACCCTGTGGGGTTTTTGTGTCTACCAGCTGGTGAAATTTCAGACAAACACTTCGCTTGGCATTGAAATTATATCTAGCAATTGGAATTAAATGTGTAAAATAAAAGAGCACTCCTCTTTGCAGACGCTCGAAATCCTTTGTTTCTTGGCTGCTGATTGACAAACTCAGATCTTCAGCTTCCTTCACAAAGGGACTTTTTCTTTCCCTCTGTTGCCAAGTGCTTGCTCACAGGGGGTCGTTTTGACTGTTGGGTTGTTGTAGAGTCTTTGCCTTACAGTATAAAGTGCCTTGAGGCGACTGTTGTGATTTGGCGCTGTATAAATAAAATTGAATAGAATTGAATTCTATAAGACTGAGATCTGGAGACTAGCTAGGTCACTCCATGGCATCAATGTGCTTCTTTAGCACTCCTTTGTTGCCATGGCAGTATTTTTGGGTCATTGTCATGCTGGAACACCCATCTGTGACCCATTTTCAATGTTTTGGCTGAGGGAAGGAGGTTCTTATCCAAGATTTTATGGTACATGGTGCCCTGCATTGGCGCATCCAACCATTTTGGTTTCATCTGACCGCAACACTTTCCTGAGCAGGATGACCTTGATGGAAATTGCACACATACATATTCAGCAGCAGATCAAATAATTATTTCCCTCATTGTATGTCTCTAAAATGGACAGTAGTTGCAGCACTTACAGTATTTTATGGAAACAGTCTCCACATTTATTAGTGAATAGGTTCAGAAGAATCCTACTCCTCCACAGTGGGACACAGTGAGTAATCCTATAATTGTCCTGCTTGTTTTAACAGGAAGAGGTGATGGTGCTGGAGAGAATTTTGCTCCAAACGATCAAGTTTGACCTGCAGGTGGAGCACCCCTACATGTTCCTGCTGCGCTATGTCAAGCAGCTCAAAGGTGAGATAAGAAAAGTATGGCATCATCTCAACGCAGTCTGATTATTGATGGAGCTGTGGAGTAGTGAAGCACAAATATCCGATATTTCTCTGTGTTACAGGGGAGAAGAATAAAGTCTGCAAGGTGCTGCAAATGGCTTGGACCTTTGTCAATGACAGGTGACTATTTTGTGTGTTTTTAGTGCAACAGGTTTACATTCTGTTAAGTTTTCATTTATGTGGAATCAGTTATGTGGTGACATCACAGTGACCTGAGGGTCTCAGATGATCTGACACATCCTGATCCAAATGTTTTCATCTCTCTCTGCTCATCGTTCTGTGTCGTGCTAACAACAAGGCAAGAAGCATTTTTCTTCTTACATGAAAAAATGATAAAAAGTAACTCTGTGTTCCTTGCAGCCTGTGCACCATGCTGTCTCTGCAGTGGGAGCCGGAGATCATTGCCGTCGCCGTCATGTACCTGGCGGGCCGCCTGTGCAAGTTCGACATCCAGGAATGGACCGCCAAGCAGTCTTCACGCCGCTGGTGGGAGCAGTTTGTCCAGGATGTTCCTGTGGAACTACTCGAAGGTGCTCAGCATAAAGACTTTACACTTCATGCTCTGCTATGATGTGTTTTTCCTCACTTGTTGTGACCAAAACATGTCTTTGCCTTCCAGACATCTGCCACCAGATCCTGGACCTGTACTCCCAGGGGAACAAGCCAATCCCTCAGCAGATGCAGGAGAAGGAGCGGGCACCTGCTACTCCGACGTCTGCTCCTCCAGTTCCACAAGGACAGCCTCCAACCACCAACCCTCCTCCCCCACCACCAAAGAGGACTTCCCCTCAGGGTGGTAGCCCATCACGCCAGCTCAAACGCTCACATGTAAGGATGTTTGCACTGCACTCTTACTGGTGTTAAACAGCTGATTGTGTGCTGTGTTAACTGTTTTTTTTTCTTTCTTTTTGCAGACGTCCCCCAAAGATGAACCAAAGGCTCCAGGTAACATATTTATTAATGGCAGGCAAAAATGTTGGATTTTAAAGCTCTTGAAGTCTGATTAATTTAACCTGAAATTTCTCCAAGAAAACCAACAAATGAATGTTCACAAATGTCAGTTTAGAGACAATAATACTTATTGTTCTAACGTTACAGAACAAGTTGGATCAAAAATTCCTAGACTGGAGAGCCCCATGCCACCGCTGCCCACAACCCAACCTCCCCCAGGTAAGCAGGACTTCCTCTGTATCTGGCGTCATCTGCCTTCTGCTTCCAATATGTGAATACGCTGGAATGATTTAGAGCTGGGTTAGAACGTTGGTGCTTGCTGGCTGCTGTTTGCGTGCGCTTCCATAGCGACCCGTAATGAGCAGCCAGGACCCCCTGCCTGCAAGTCAGGCTTAGAAAGCAACCCAAAGTCGTTAGTCTGCTTACATAACAACTCGTCTGGACATTGTTTCCCAGTGCATGCATACCCCTAACCTACCCCAGACCAATCTGATTAGTGCTTGAGCCTCATAATGAGACCTCCTATGTGGCTGCAGGCTGGTAGTCTTGGTTAGTCTGTGTGCTCACTGCCTGAGAATGGAGAAGTTATTTTAGGTCTTTGCAGTTGGAGTTCTCAGGGAAGGTGATTTTTTTTTTCTTTTAACAAGGTGTTTTTTTTTTCTGTCCTCTCATTCCAGCCCCTCCCACAGAAGCAGAACCAGGAAGTGAAACTGCTCCTCCTCCCCCACAGGCTCCGCCTCCACACCAACCTCCTCCGTTGCCCCACCGCCCTCCTCCACCTCCACCTTCCAACTACTTGATGTCCACCACCAGCTCCTATATGTCTGGCGAAGGCTACCAGAGCCTACAGTCCATGATGAAGACTGAGGCTCCCTCCTACTCCATGCCGCCCAGCTACGCACCCCCAATGTATCACGTCTACCCGCCGCCTGCAGCACCTCCTCCTGGCCCACCACCACCACCTCCCTCCACCTATCCACCACCCAGCTTGCCACCAAGCTACCCGCCGCCAGTATATAACAACTACCCTCCGCCGCCGCCTCCACGCATGCCGCCAGGCCACGTACCCCCTCCAGGGATGGCCCTTCCACCCACTGGCTACCCCCCTCCAGTGCCCCCAGGACAGTCACAGGTGCCCTTGCCCCCTCCACCTGGTATGCCTCTGAACCGCGGCGGGTGGATGAGATGAGAATGTGATAAGTCTGTGAACTGAGGTCATGCAGAGCCACAACTGGGGGGGATTGAAAACAACCCTGAGCTTGTTACTCTGTTTCAAAACACCAAAAGGGGAGCTGGTTCATGACTCACAACCTCTGACAGAGAGGGCTGTGAAGTAAAGGGACTTCAGAGAAACAGTGAGGTCCGCACAGTATTGTTATAGGACAGTAAGGTTGTCAGTGAAGAATCTTTAAATATTAAAATGTACAGGATAGATACTTAAAGTGCCCGGGTGCAGGAACTTATAACACTGTCCAGTCAGGTTTTTTTCTTTTTCTGGGAATGTGTCAGGAAATATTAGATTTGTTTCTATTGTCAAAAATGCACCCTCACTAACTGAGTGGTGAAATCTCCATTTTCTTTCAACCTTTGAGTGGATCACAGGTTGGCTCTTTATACGTTCACCCTTGCTGGTTTTCCTGAATACACCCTTCAACCTGCTTTCTCCACATTCTCATTGTTTTGCTGACAACAGTGTAATAAAATCTTGAGGTGGTTGAATATGCAGTGGTCTAACCTACAAAGGACAGTCACATTGAAAGACTTGAACAGAAACATGCTGTATATTTTTCATGGTTTAAACACCATGATTTTTTTTTCAGAACACTGAGGATGTGTTGCAAGGCATTTCTGCTTCCTTTTTATTTTTTTCATGTCACCATCTATTTTGCTAACTGCTTCTTCAGTAGATATTAAATCAATCAGAAAATAATTTCTCATTCACTGTTTTGTTTTTGCTAAAAATCACTGCGTGTGTGTGCTGGTTGTCTTTTGCGAGTTAAGCAGAATCAAAGACCACCCAAGGCTGCAGGTACCTCGGTTGGTCATACAGGAAGGGTTCCTGCAGTGGGAACACTCATAATGTGCAGACCACCTTAAAATGATAAGCTGCCTTTTTGGTGAGAGGAAGGTTACTCTGTGTGTTTTGACAACCTGTCCAGTGACAGACCGGCTCTCCTTTCCTACATCCACACGTACCAACAATTTAGAATCAGAGTAAATCTGAGCTCTGAGACAAGCAACAGAAAGTATGAGGTCACAGTAATAACCACTGTTCTTTATTTCCTTTCCACTTGTTAGTGAATTTGCACTGTAGATTGTATTAAAACAACACAAATCAGCCGTGTCTCACAATGAACAGTTGATATAACTGTATATATCAATTTTGAGAGCTTCTCTACATGTGTCTTAGTCAAGCTACTCTACTCGGCTTTGGTTCACCACATTATAGACCTGCTTTGCTTTTCATGCTTGAAAATGGGGACTGTGTTGGCAGTCGGCAATTTCTAATGTACTCTGGCTTCTTCGGTCACTGCTCATTGATGCAAATGTCTAATCAATCACATCAGCAACTCAGTGCATTTAGGTATGTAGACGTGGTGATGATGACCTGCTGAAATTTAAACCGAGCATCAGAATTTGGAGAGAAGTGATTTAAGTGTGTTGTGGTTATTGGTGCCAGATGGGCAGAAGAGCATCTCTGAACGCACAACACACTGAACCTCGAGACAGATGTGCTACAGCAGCAGAAGACCGCACCATCCCTTTATGACCAGTGTAGCCACACAACGCACTGCCACAAAGCTGAAATCATCTCAAACTGGTCAAATGGCCTCTGCAGTCACCAATACAGCACCTTTGGGATGTAGTGGAACAGGAGAGTCAGGTCATGGATGTGCAACCCAATCTCCCTATCATCCTTTTATCCTCCCACCCCCACGCTATGCTGGCCCGTGTCATGCAGGCCCATGGTGCCTGGCTGGTGTCCTTGCTGGGTTTTGGGTCTGTTGGCTGTCCCTTGGCTTGTGCGGTGCTATGGGCTCCTCTTTCACCCTTGCTGTGCTCTCTGGCCTCTGCTAGGTATGATGAGGGCACTGTTGGAGACCTGGATGTTTCTGCCTCGGCACACAGGTGTCCACTACTTCTCGGCCTTTGATGGTGGGTTGCAGCCACTTGGGTTCTTTTAACACCATCCTGTGTTGTGATGTTTGGACTCTGGTGACTTTGTTGAGAAGTTGGGTGCCACGTTTAGGTGTCTAGATGCTGGCTTTCAGTGAGGTGCATTTTGTTGGTAACTTTCTAAAAAAGAAAAAACCTCTCATGATGAGTCAAGGTCACCCCCTGGATTTGGGAAAGATCACAGCAACTGTGTGATGACATCATGCCACTATGGATCAAAATCTGAGGGATGTTTTCAGCATCTTTTGAATTGATGCCATTAAGAATTAAGAGGCGGTTCTACTACAGGTACTGTACCTAATAAAGTGACCAGTGAGGTCCTTGTTTTTTGGTTCCACCACTGTTCCACCACCAGAGGGCAGTCTACCCCATTCAGTGAAATAAAGACAGCAGTTCACAGCATAATTAAGCAAGTTGTTTATTTTCTTCCAAATGTTTCTAAAAGTGGCCTATTTCATGTTTTTGTTTTCACCTGCCAAATATTCATCTTACTGGTGAATTCCAGGAAAAGAAGTTCCAGTCATGCTAGTTACTACAGGAATAGACATTTACACTGTAGATTCTAGGTTTCTGTACTATGATTTCAGCATATAGGCAAAAAAGTAAACACTACAGATGTTTTTTTTTTTCCTTTTCATTTTTTAAATAGACAGTTGGGTTCCAAATTAAAACAATGACAAAAACAATGTGGCACGTTGCAAATCAAATGCCACATATAAAATATTCAAAATCGTATCATGGCTTCAAATCGGTTCCTAGAAAAAAAGGACACTTTTTAAAAGACTTTGATTATTATTCTTTCTTTTTTTTAACCCTTTAATTGAGAGTACCGAGGTACACAAACGAGTGGCCTCAGAAATGTTCTAATTTGGAACAAATAACACTAGAGATGGGAGAGCCTGAGCTGTCAGTCACTCTGCAAACTCATCAGATCACTTAATACATGAAATACACCGGAGAAGTTTCAAACGTGACCGTTCAGTTACCAACTGCGCTCCCATCTCTATCTTACTATGTTACACCTGGCAATAAATACACTGACAAACAGTATTTGTTCATTCTGACATCAAGAAATACTCATTTTTAAATGTTAGTGTTTATGGTATGGACACATCAAAGGGAAGACTTATCTCATATTCTAAGAAAAGAACAAAAAAAAATAAGATTCAGCTTCAAGAAAACATGCACGGCATAAACACACCTGCTGAATCCACGATGAGAGGAAAGGTCTAGTATCTAAGTGATCACCCCCCTCCCACCCCCATGGTAAGAGAGATATGATTCAGAGCAGATCAAACTGAGCGGGCAGGTTTAGTGTTTTACCTCGATCCAACAAGGCTTGTTTTGGATGGATTCAGAAAATGTCTTCAGCAGCCTTCAATTGGGTTGTAACCAGGATTCAGTGGCCAAAAAGAGGATTCACAGGCAGATGCTACAGCTCAGAGAGAGCCATTCATTCTCCTCCCACACACACACACACGTTCGCACACACTCGCACACAATCACAGATGGGCAAAGGTAAAGCTGTAGCCCTCCCAACCTGAGAAAATGATTGTCAAGCATGCACATAGCATACAATTTTAGCTTGTTTCACAAAAAGTACGAAAATTGATCTGTCCATTAAACAGACTGAGACAGCAGATTCAGAATGGCCAGGATACGTTTTTAACAAAGGTTACAGAGAGAAGGAGCGAGAGCAATTCATCTGGAAAAGAAAAATAATAATAATAAAAAAAAAAGTTTATTACCAAAAGCAAACCCTGTTTAAGGTCTGGTTATATATATGTGTGTGTGTGTGTGTGTGTGTGTGTGTGTGTGTGTGTGTGTGTGTGAGCGCTTTTTAAAACTCAATTATTGATCACATGGCTGCGCTAGAATACAAAAAGAAAGTAAAATCAACAGTAAGAATGTAGTGTTATGGTTTTATACATAATATACACGAGTTAACAGTGATCTCTAGACTTTATTATCCATAGACTTGTCTTACGAGCAAAAGGCGCTAGGTCACAGTGGGTTTCACGTAGCTAACATTATAGAGCGCTAATGCTAGTTATACTCATTGACCACTGGAGGATACATGTGACAGGAGCTTTAAAGGGGGGGGGGGGGGGGGGGGGGTCTCTATGGAAGCTACTATTAAAACTCATCTGAGGGAACTGCTGCATTGTTGCTGACTTCTACCGCCCCTGTGCTTGAAACCACGTTTATCCCTAGCTTATTTCAGCACGGCTGGGCTCTAAAAGGACTATAATAAGCGGGGTGTGTTTGCAGTTGTTTGCAGAGAGAGATCCGTGTGCATCTGAAACCAATGCATCTGAAACCAATGCAGAAACGCGGTGAATCGGTGACGCTAGCTGCCGGTTGTCAACATAAGCTCGGAGACCGAAAAACGTACGCACGCAAAGCTGTCCACGTGAGTAACAGGTCTGTAGCCAGTCTCAAGAGAGTGTTTGTTGGAGGAATGCTGGGAGCATGGCAATGATAGGTCATGTAGGCGCAGGTAAGGAGGTGGTGTTTCAGGTGAGTGGAGATCCTGTCGTCTCTCTCTCTCTCTGTGGTTGAAATGCTACAGCGGGCCTTTGAACTGGTTCCCAGAGAGGTGCTGTCTGATGGACAGCTTTGATCCTGCTGCATCACCCAGTTTTCTCCACACCACCTGCAAACAGAAGAGGAGGGGAGCTGAGAGCCGACGAGGAAGAGCGAGACGTACAGAAGGAGAAAGACAGGCAGACACAGAGGCAGAGGCTGGAAGAGAGACTTTCTTCTTCAAGAGTGGGAACTTCAAATGCCCACAGTTTGACTTTGAGCCGGGAAGACTGCACGCACACACAAATGCGCGCTACAGTAGAGTCACAGTAATGTGCAAAAGTCTTGAGCCGCCACCGCATTTCTTTTTATTTTGCTTTCAAGGAGCCAGGTTTTCAGAAGGCTGGCTCAAGAGTTTTGCACAGTACTGTATCTGTCTCTGTCGGCTCTCCTGTGCCGAGAGCCCCCCCCCCCCCCCCCCCCGGGGAAACCCCGGGTTATTACAGCGGGCGTTTTGTTTTTTTT
>VOQJ01012378.1:16967-30446 GCA_015052665.1 Apistogramma diplotaenia
CCCACCACCACCACTCCTTGATCTATCCTTTGGGTTTCCATATTCATGCCCTCAATTGTGCACCTTTCCTAACATCTCGATAAGCTTTGTGTCCGATAACCTTAAATGTCAAATCAGGAGGAGTGACTTTACGCCTTCAGTCACACAATTGCATACATCACTTTCCAGAGTTATTTACTGTACTGTAATATTCATTTTCGGACATCGCCGACCTAAAAAGATCACGCAGGCAGAAGGTGAACTTTTTTCCACCAGAATTCCCGTGTCTTGACCGAACGGGATACACGCATATTCGACCAGCTGAAAAAGGCTTTCTGAGAACAATAAGAGTTTTAAGGATGTTCCACCGAGTCTGGCTTTTCATATAAACCATCACACACCTCCAACTTTACTTTCCACCCTGAGATGACCTTGACCGCTGAGACCAGTAAAGCTATTTGTTTGCCAGACAGCTGAGGACAGTTGGCTCTCTGCAGTCTTCCTGGCTAAAATTCAGGGCCCTCCATCTTATCCATCCATCACAATGTTCTTGGTGCTGACGGGAAGATGCTGTGGACGTCTTGCATCGTTTCCTGTTTGAGTTATGAGGGGCAGGGGTGATGTCACTTTGACAAAAGGGTAGGTGGGACAGCAGCGTGCTCCTCGAGAGCCGTGATTTAATCGAATGCGGGATGGAAACGGTTTAGTCTGAGTAAACCGTGGTAGTCGTTTCCTCATCGCAGTTATGTTAGGACTAAGTAACTCATATGCTGGCAAAGTGTGGATGCAAATCTGGACCACGCAGAGGTTACTGTGGTGATTGAGAGGATGGAAAGAGCATCATCTGGCATGTAAATCTTTATGTTTTCAGATTCGCACCGATAACCTACTCGTTAATTTAATGACAAAGTGTCGTGTGCATGGAGGGAGAGCGCGAGTCAGTTAACAAGAGCCGTTTGCACGCGTGGACTGCAGCTCTTAACATTATCGACATTACCCTTTGGACCGCGGGTGAGTGCACAGCTCCCGAATGCAAAGTCTATGAGATGTCTGATGTGCATTTATGGTAAGAGTGGCACAGGTAATCTTCTGCTGAATTCACGGTGACTAAACGCGCCGTCACCTAAATCAAACTGTTTTCTTAAGGCGAGAAATCATTTCCTGACCAGATTATTTCAACATTGTCATGTGCAAGCTCGACTAGAGACAAGTAACAGCTAGAACAAACGGGAGGCCCGAGTGGGAGAAATCCTAAAGAGGATGCACGTGTCTGAGCATGTTTGCGTGTGTGCACACACACACACACACACAAACACACACCTGTTTTTCTAATTGTGTTTACACCTGTGCTGCGTAGGCCCTTGTTAATGTTAATACGCACTGTGAGACCCTGTTGTTAACGCCCTCCGTGCTCCCTTTAGAACAGTTAAAATACTTGAGCCAAGCTGGTCTGGAGGGTCAGCATTCCTGCACTGCGAGCTCTCCTCTGGCTTCACATAAGTTTCGCTGGAACGGTTTCATAACACAGGAAGTTAGGCAACAAATCTACTAAGGCAGCTAATCCCTTTAAACAACTGAACCTGCTAATATTCACACAAGCCAATAGGTGGGATGTTACATAATCCAGCTGAATGGCAAACTTCAGAAATTCCCATTTTCACCCGGTATTATACTTTTATACCCCCTCAGGGAAAGGCATGTTTAATACAAACAATCAAGATTACAGATTAATATTTCTCAACTCCTTCATTCTCCAGTTGCACTCACACAACAGTTGTTGGCCATGCATAAAAGATCCCTGAATCTACCCGCGTTGCCCCCGGATCTTTAATTATTCAGCCCTCCAGACGTCTCAACAAGCCAGGACAGGCGTGTGCATCATTTATGCACCGAAGCACAATGTAGCATTCATTCGCTTAAGTTACTTTGTACCAAACGCTGTGCGGTGCAGCTCCAAGGACAGATAAAAGCTTTCCTGCCAAGAAAGGCCACATACAAGCAGGGCCACCTGTGTTCATTCATTAGCGTAGCATGCTAGCAGCACAGAAAGCCCCCACCCTCAAGGAAACAGAAGCCACAACTCTACAAGGCAATGCAAATTCACTAACTTTGTTCTCAGAAAACCGCCACTGATCACAAGGTGAATCATTTCTGTGGTAATGTTTGACAATGCACTTTACTGTAATACAGAGATCAGTATCACTCACAGGTATGGATTGCATAAAGTCACAGCCAGAAACCAGTCTGTTTAGTATAATAAGATGAGAAGAACCGATGGGGCCAAAGCTTGTCTGATGACACGCTCCCTGTTTGACCACTGATGACGAGAAGCTGCTGCGCAGAAATGCAGAAACAGGTCTGTGATTGCTGCAAGGTGACTCCAGCTTATTTGCTGTGCCCCAAAGTGTACACATTTGTACTTACACTCACTGTTTTGGGTGCACTGGAGTGTTGCTACACACAACGAATGACATACACTGACATAGTGTACGTTTAAGAGTATAAAGGTTGGGTGTGGAACATCGTAGGCTAAAGCTTTCATTGCTAATGGTGGCAGCTTCATCCATCACAGGATTGTCACACCTTGCGTAACCACCACATGGAGGTCTACTTACATTAATTATGTGTTTCTTAATTTTTTTGGTATGCGTGTGGTATGCCCATGTGCCGATGAGCAAATGGTTTCACGTTGAGGCCCACCCCTCCTTGAATTCAAGATGGAAAACACTAATCTCAGTCTCGGCCCCAACCGGTCACGGCAGATGCCCCTCCCTGAGCCTGGTTCTGCTGGAGGTTTCTTCCTGTTAAAAGGGAGTTTTTCCTTTCCACTGTCGCCAAGTGCTTGCTCATAGGGGGTCGTTTTGACTGTTGGGTTTCCTCTGTAATTACTGTAAGCTACACCAGCTACAGGCCGTTACTTCACAATAACTGCAAAAACACGAGCTGTACTGATCCTGCGCTTTAAAACATTACCACAGAGGTGATTCGGCCCTCTCTGACTCAACACAGAACATTACTGCAAATGATTTGCATTACCTTCTACAGCCGTAGCTTTAATAGTGTCGGCCCTCTACAGAGGAGAAAGCAAGATGCTCAGAGATGCGAAAATTCCCCGCCACCAAACAAGTAAAGAGAGTGAAAGGGAAAAAGAGACTGGACCAACAGGTCAGCAGAAACAAATACTGACATCACAGAAGGTTACCTTTTTCGTCTGTATTTGTGATAAGCTATAGCGGCTATAAGCCTAGGGAGAGAAAAACATAACGTTGGAATGGTTTATTATTTTATTTTGCTCTGTAAGGAGCCATTAACAACAGCAATGGAAGCAAGTGTTATACTCACGGGTGTAAACATAAATTAAAGGTAATGCAAAAAGAAATAATAAATGAAACAACTGATTTAAATCTGGATCTGGTGACTTAACATTTGAACCACTTCTCCTGATCCCAACAGTTTTAGAGTGTTCTTCTTATCCCAGCCTCAAATCTAAAAAAGCATCAATGTGAGCAAAAAACTATTATTCAACTATAAGAAGTGAGTTCATATTATATGCCTCAGCTGCTCTGAGACAACGTGTGGCACCTAATTGTAGCACTTAAGAGGTAATTATAAGGATCGTTTAGGTTTCATGTCACTGATTCCAGCCTACACGCTGCCTACACGTGAATCTGCTGGGAGATAATTGGGAAAAAAAAAAGACTGTAGACTTCAAATTTAAAAGGCAATTTAAAGTGCAACCCCTCTCCCCCCCAATGTCACCGAGCAACCTGATCTGTATTCAAATGAACTGACTTGCACCATAAAATCCTGTGATAAAATGAATAAGGGCAGATTATGAACTAAAAGACAGCCGTTTACGTACGTTTGTATGAGACTTTTCCCAACAATTAAATAACACACGTCACAAATTTGATTTCCCTCATGTGACCTTCGGCGTGCTTCGGTTTCATCATCCCCCCGTTTGTGCTCGTCTGCGTAAACACACCTCTGCAGATTGGCATGCGGCCTTCTGGTGAACTACACCGGCATTCAATCCCCACCTCCTTCTCGCACTCCCACCTCCCCTCACCGAGTCCTCCATCCTCCAAATTTGGGAGAAGTCAGAGCAAGGTCAACTTTGGGATAAATCCTTTACTCTGTCACTGTCACTTAATGCCTCTTTTCCCCCTTCTCTTTCGCTCCTCTCATCTCTCCTCCACTCCCACAGTTCGCCTCGGGGGCTAACATCAGTGCTTGCTACTGAAGCTTACCGACTCCCTATGAATTAAACATACATAAACATATTCTGCGACTAACAGGGAGCCTGTCGTAAGGGGTGGCTTCACACAGGCATTAGGCAACAAATTTATGTCATCGCAGCTGCCTGTCACATGTCCTGGATGAGCTGAAAGTTGCACAAGAGGAGTTTAGTGAGGGTATAAGTTCAGGAAGGAAACTGAAGTGGGCTAATTGCACATCTGAACCAGAGGAGAAGGAGCGAGCACGTCGGCGTGGTCCCTGTGTGAATGGGTGTGCGCGAGC
The DNA here is from genome assembly GCA_015052665.1 of Apistogramma diplotaenia. Classification (NCBI taxonomy): domain Eukaryota; kingdom Metazoa; phylum Chordata; class Actinopteri; order Cichliformes; family Cichlidae; genus Apistogramma; species Apistogramma diplotaenia. Next base: position 21,468 of record VOQJ01012378.1, read on the forward strand.
CTCACCTGTGAGAGGAGCTTATTGTTATCATCCTCCAGTATCCGCACTTTCGTCTCCAGCTGCCTGATGTAGTTGGAGGAAGAATCTGGAGGAGAGACGGAGAAGAAAAGAGAGGAGGAGAAGTGATTAGCATTTCAAAGACCTCTAGTGGAAAACAGGCAGGCAGGGCCACTGAGGCAGAAGGACCACGTAGAGCTCAAAAGGTTGCTGTGCAGCTTGAGAAGCACATAATATCCTGGTGAAAGAGCAGTCTCCGAATGAGGACTTTTCACATCATAGTTAAGCTCAAATGTCTTATATGATCTTTTTCTTTGAAGCTCCTCTGACTTCACCCCAAAACTATATGGAGAAGTCTCATTTAGCTGCTCTTTGACTAGAGCACAACCAATACAGGGTGTTTTTGTAAGACCAATAAGGATATTTGGTGATTTGAAAATCTGATATATCAGGTGATATTCTTTTTTCTTCCCGTGCCACCTACTCTGGATGAAAAAGAGCTGTCATATGTGAGATTCGTCACAGAGCTGTCTCTATATTCTACATCTGACAGTGTAACTGCAGCCTAATTATCCCGCAGAGGTTTACACAACCACACTTGATCCCGATAAAACAGCACTCTGCGCTGACATGAATCGACTTTACCGAGTTCAAATCAGGGACGGGAGCTGATGTGAAGAGCGGAGGTGCAGTTTGACTCCGCAGGTGCCAGGGAGCCTGTTATCTAAAAAGGCATGTTTAATTTACAGAGAGAGATCAAAGCCGAGTTACGCGCAGGAGCCGCGCTCCGGTGGCTGCTCGGGAGCACAACGCTGCACGCACACGGCTTTATTTTGTTTTGTTTTCTAAGTGGAATTACAGAGAGGCTGTGAGTGGAGACGGTGGGGAAGCTGCTGATGAAAATGATGGGTTGAGGTTTAATAAGATGCGCATGAGGACTCGCAGCTGCAGGGTAACGCAAACACAAGCGAAACAAAGCTTCTGTTTGGTAACTCTCTGCCTTAGTTTGCCTCTACTTAAATGATCTTCACTCGTTCAACCCGCATTTACGCAACACAGGCGACAACCGCTTTCCAAGTAGGGGGCGCCACTGTGCACAAATCAGCCCAGTCAAATGGCAGCCAGGATCCAGCAGGTTTGCAGTCACAGACGCTGCCTGTTTCAGACAACAGTGTGTTTCGAAACACTTCAGACAGCATGAACAGTGCATCATGGGAAACATGATTCTACACCCACATTAGTGTAAACAAGTGTGCTTAACTGGTGTGCTCAAGCTTTATAGATGACAACTTAATGCAGAACATTTTCAACTACAGCCTCAGAGTGAAAAAGAGCCTGTAGGTGATCTCATGTCAGAACCGGTGATCTACAATAAATGCACTTTACTAGAACAGCAGCGGCCAAGGAGATCATCACTGACCAGCAGCATGCAAGAGCAGACAACACTGGTTAACCAACAACTGCACGGCTACAAGAGGACGCTGCAGTGGGACACAAGCCAGAACTGGTAATCCTCTCTTACTGCCTTGTGACACTCTAATCTGGATTCATCTGCTTGCCTGACCTGCAGCCAGATCTCAAGCTGATTAGGATGAAGGTTCCTCAGCGTTCAGTCAGCAAACAACAAATAAAGAAGCCTCAGAAAGAAAGGGGGGAGGACAGAAAATGCATGCAACACCCCCTGCCCCATGTTGTGCATATTGGGATTATTCACAGAGATTAAGATTTTACCATCACTGTTCCAACAAATTCTTCATTTTTATCTTCTTAAAATCACATAAATAACAATAAGATGCACAATCAAAGGTAAATACTGATGCAGCTTTCCATTTTAACTAGAAAAATAAGAGAGAACAGGATGGGCCTTAAGTGATGTGTTCCACAGACGTGAGCATGAACAGCCTCTTCACATTCCACAGCACCATCCCTCCCCTTCCACTCCCCACAAGCCTTTGATGCGTTATTGGGGCTAAATCTCAAAGTGCATCCCTCCAGCATCATGCATGAAATGATTAAGTCGTCTCTCTCAAATATGTGCAGATCTGCTGTGGGAACATTCACAAGAAAACACATATACACACACACACACACACAGAGCTGCAGGGATCTGCTCATGGAATCCAGCCGTCACCCCTCTGCCTTTAACACCCGGCTCCAGAGACTGGTCCTGGTGGGAGAAGGGTCAGGAAACTAAACTGTTCCCTGGCTCTCCCCTGCCACTCCTTCATCCTTTTATCCCCTCAGCCCCTCCAGCAACACATCCTCTCCTCTCCACCACTCCCCCCGTGAAGAAAAGCTACAGATCATACAGAGATCACACAGCCGAGCCAAAATAACCGCCCCGCGAAACTCAGCTCTGTACATCTACTCTTTCATCAACAAAACGTATCAAGGGAGAGGCCGTTATTACTTATGCATAACTTCAATGAAATCTTAACAGGTGATAAAGTGAGCAGGACAGGCTGTGAAGAAGCGCAGGTCCAGCTAAGCTTAAAACAATACAGCGAGACAGAAAGCGGGATGGCCCAGAGAGACAGGAAAACCCGGCCTTTGCATGAGCTATTTTTACATCTGTGTTGTTTACCCACTGAACTGAGCTGATGTGAGCCCGTGTATGTTATCTGTGTGTGCGCAGGACAAAAGGTGACGCAGACGGCGACGCGAGTCCATCCCCCTCTCGGCGCGTCACTCTGTATCACGTCAGTGCCACTGTGACCCACTTCCAGCAGCCACTCCCTCCTTTACCTCTGTTCCACTCCCCGTTTCCCTCTATTTCTCCATTTTACTACATCCCATTACTTTAACGACTCTCTGCATTACGGCCCCTTTGCTGCTCTGAAAAAAAAAAAAGTGCAGTTTTGAAGAGACTGGCTTGTGATGATGTCATGACGAGAATTACAAAAAAAACCCACATATGAGACAGTTGGTCTGACGGAAAATCAACTGGCGAAAACTTGTTGCGACCCCTTAAAAAAGGGCATGACCTCCACTGTGTTGCCTTTGTTTGCCATTAGGCTTCAAGCAGCCTTTGCCCATCTGTCTATAACAGCCTGCGTGCCTCTAGCAGACAGCCAAGATGTCTGCAAGACAAATCACAAATGAAAAAACAGTGGAATTCAGAACTGAATAAGAACTTGAGCTTTTTCACTCATAATGCTTAAGGTACGTCTGCATCATAACCACCCTGTGGTTTTCTGGAAGGTGTGTGTGTTCAGCGTTACACAGCGAACTACACTGAAGGCTGACAAATGTTTGAAATGGACCTCTGCTGATGTAAAACAACTAGCAAACCTTGATGATGAGCTGCAGTCTGTCAACAAGCCACTCGAGACCGTCTCCATGTTTAAATTCCCAACTTTACAGTGCAAATAAACATGTTTACAAACTTGTTCGCAAACATTCAAAACAAAAACAAGACAGGAACAAACAAACTGTCATGCTTGAGGCTTCAAAACAACAGTCCACAAACCAGTGGGTGGCGTTACGGTGTCTATGTCCATCTTTTATATACAGTCTATATTTAAATCTCATTTTCTACACCCGTGTTTCCTCACCTCTCCTCATCACCTTTCAGTAAGTGTGTGACTTTGTGCATTACTGCTGATTAGCAGGATAAAGTGAAACCATTTGCTGGATTCAAATCTCATTTATGTCTCTGCAGAATACAAACAAGTGAGAGCCTCTCACAGCGCCACAATTGGTCAAACCTCCGGAGAGTTCCTATAGTTTCTGTCATTGTTAGAGTCCTGTTATCTCCAGGATGATTTATATAGCCTGCACTGAATCACCTCATAATGATAATGTATCATCCACAAGAAATGGCAGAATTAGTGTCACTGTGATGGATGGCGTATGTAGAATATCATTCACCTCCTTAAATTTGTAGCCTGCTTTTCTTCTCCATATTAGTTCTTTGTCTTTATTACGCCCTCAACGCATATGCTTCAAAGCCCCGAGTGGAACAGGAGGTACGTCTGATGTTATCGGAGGTCATGGCAGGCTCTTTTAAGAGCAGACTTGGGAATTGGAGCAGAGGCGGGGGAGCCAGGCATGCTTTTAAATGGGGTGTTGCAAGAATTAAGTTGACAAGTGTTAAAATTAGACCACACATATACATTCGCGCTCGACATTCGGCAGATAGTGGCGGAAATATCCCAGAAGCAGCCTCCACGCTGTTGGCTCCGAGGTCTTTTCTCCATCAAAGTAGCTTTGGTGAAGCAGTATGGTTAAAAAGGACCAGGCTTTGGAATCCCCTTATGTTTTCAAGTCAGATCCCAGGGCTGTTTAGAAAGCCTGCAGTGTAGTGAAATCACTCGGCTTTTATTATTCCCGGCTCGGCTCTGGCTTTCATCTCCTATTCACAGCTGTATCTTAGTGTTTTAGCAAAGAGACATGTATATTCTCTCAGCAACGTGCATGTGTGTGTGCGTGTGTGTGCGGAGTATTATGTACAGCATTTGTAAGACAGGGAATGCATGTGGGTTGCACGGGTGTCTAAGCTGACAGTGTGAGCTTGTGTGGGAGTTTGGGAGAATGAGTGAGAGGGTTCGTGCGAGAAAGGGGATTTTTTTTTTTCCCTTTAAACCATCTGTGATTACACTATATGTGAGTATGTGTGTTCATGGCGGGAATAGGTTGGGTCAATTACCTCAAGATGTTGACGAAGGAGCAGAAACAGGCCGTGCTGTTCCCCTCTCTTTTCTCTGCACTGACACCCATGTCAACAGTGAATTCCATGAAATCAGATCCACTGGTTACATAAAGCCCAAATCGTTATACTAAAATAGCTCTATTAACCAGCAACTTTTAAAATCTCAATTTGGAACAGACGGTCTTCATGCTGGGATGTGGATTCTGAAAGAGGCCCACCTTAAAAGCTGAAAAAGGGAGGAAAAGAGGAAAGGCAGAGAGGGAAGCGAATCAAAGAAATGGAGAGGCGCCAGTCGGGAGCAGCGAGCAAAATTATTTTGGCATTATGGCTACTAAAGGAATTACTTTGTTTCATCACCTTATTGTAATTCCTGAATTTATGCACCAAATAATAATCACTTCATTTCTGATTACTTGGGGACGATTCATAAATGGATGAGTGTGTGCAAAGTTTTCACTGGTACTGTAAGTCAGGCTTTCCACTCTAAATTAATAGACTTCAAAAAAAAAATCAATATTTTTTTTGTGGTGCATTCTGCATGTGCATATACAGGCATGCACTTAGCCAGTTAGTGCATGCTTCCCTTGCTTGGATGCACAGTATTCAGTCATAGCCACGGTAAACTGGCTAGGGGCGCAGATAAGAACAAGTTAAGTGGGCACCCATGCTGCATTAATGAGGGGGATGGCAAGACCTGGCAACCCAAGCACGTAAACCACGGGGCTCCTGGAAGGTCTTCAAAGCCTCGACTGGCTCATCAACTGGCGGGGAGCTAACCCCATCTGACAAGACATGGCACCCACTCCGAGGGAGCGAAAGGGCCTCACCTCCCCGCGCAGTGGAGAGTGCGCGAGTGCATGTATGTGTACGTGCGTAAATGCTTTCTGGAAGAAGACATGTTTTTTCATGTGCATGAAAATGTGGAAGTGTTTCTTTGCGTGTGATAACAGCACAGCGTTGCTTTGCGCTTGAAGGGAGACGACCCCTGCTGAGTGACTGGTGTGAAAGTTAAAGTGTCGAATGAATTACGCTCCAGAAAGAAGGCCTGTGCTCTTAAATACCGACCAGGTGAGATCGGCTCCTTAATCATTTGTTGCTTGTCGGCTGCAAGAAAAAAAAAAAAGAAGCACTAACCAATAAACAGCAACAGCTCGACGCAGGTTTGACGCAGAGAGAAACTACGAGAGGAGATCCTTTTTTTTGCCTCAGGGAGTTTTGGGTGGCATCAATAATTCACGCACTTTGGTGTTTCACGTGAATATCATAGCCTTATGAAGCACCGTGTGGCCACGCAGTGGAAAGAAGACCTCGACCACAATGCAGATAGTGAATATACAAGCTTTGTGTTCTCTAAGAGTAACAGTAGGGTTTTCCTCTCCATTAAACATCAACTTTCAGGTCTTGTGATTATTAACTACATCTAACCATCAGTGAGTGTATTAGGCTTACACACAGTTTTCTGGACCCCCACCCCCCTCCAATGGAAGTTGAATTTTTGTTCCAATATCCCATCAAGACAGAAAACAACACAAAAACAGTGAAGTCCTTTTTTCCAATATATACATGTATAAGCATCGTCACGTGCCTGACAGTGAAACACCAAGTCACAGCAGAATACAGCGTCCCTTTGGCTGATCCAACAAGCCCTCTTCTCTGATGGAAAACGTTCTGCGCGCAAGCATGTTTAGCTTTCAAAATAAAGGCCAACACATCCAAATAAAGGACTTGCAAGTACAAAGTAAAAGACTGAAATTTTATTCATTTTTTTAAAAGTGACAAAATCACTGGAATAATTAAAAACATATGCAGAGGCCGGCCCTCCAAAGCTTGCAAGTCTGGAGAGGATTCAAGGAATGTGGAGAGAGAAGGAGTGGGACACCCAAACTGCTCTTCAATTACACTAATAGGCTTCTGTCAGTTGGAAACATTCTGTCTGTCCAGAAGTCTAAACACGTTACAAAATAGGCTTTTCACTCGTTTCCTGCTTCTTGCATCCTCATTTCCCCTCGTGTTTTCCAACATAAATCAATCTGTCTGCATAAAAACAAACATGCTGGCACGGAATCCCTGCCGACTTCATCCAATTTGATAATCACTTCATGTTACCCAGCTAATCGTTACCATTTCAGATATTCAAAGTCGTGCAGAGGTCAGCTGGGGCTCTTTAAGATGTCAGAGGTTATTAGCTTCTATTGAGTGGAAATTGGGATTTTGAAAACTGATCATGTCCATCTATTGATTCCTCTGTCAGCTGCTACACTGGCAGAGGAAGAGAGAGAAACCCAATTTATTTATAGATAATCCAGCAGACAGCGACGCTGATGCGTGTCTTGTTCCTGTCGCACATCCTGTCCGACACAGCGATGCCTCGCTCTGCTGTCTCCTCAGCTCGTCATCACCACCCTTGCGCGGTCAGCGGATGCCTTTGCACGTCTGCAGCTACGGGCGCTGGGCTGAGAATACATCTGAATACACTATGTGTGATATCTGTGTGCGTCGCTGATTACATATACAGTGTGAGCCTATGCATTAATGCATGGATATTTTTGTCTTTCCCCTATGGGAGATCTCCAGGGTGACCGTTAGCAAAAGCCGTCAAAAATGAATACTTGAGTACTATACAGTAGTAGGTCACTTCTGAGACTATTGCCCCATGCCCTTAATCTTTTGATTAGGCTAGAAGGAAGGCAATCAGGCAGCTAGTTGAGTTTAATCCTATGAAATCAAAGCTGCGGGCTTAATTTGGTCCACACCCTTACTGTCCATGTGTGCGTGTGATGGCTATTCACTGCGAGACAAAACAGAAAAGATTAGTGGCATTTGGAGATGGATTAGCTGCTAGCTATTGTTTACGTACAGATTGCTGTACCGCATCTCTCCAGCCTACTCATGCATAGTGTGTATGTTATGTTATTTAGCAGATAATGCTTTTTAATCATGCTTTACCCCTAGGTTTTAATAAGCGATCAAGGTCAGGAGCCAAGCTAATAAATGGACATTAAAACTGCTCATGTACTAATTGAAGAAGCTGCCATGGGCTCGATAAAGCCGTCAGGCGTGAGCCACATATTCTGCTCAGTATTTTCCAAGTCCAAGAGGACCAAAATAAATCTTTACTGATATCTCACACTTGGCAGCACTCAAGGCCCTTGACAATGAAGGTCAAGGGTTATAACTCTTGACTGCTTCAGGGATTGGGGCACTACATTCCTCTAGATCAGCAACCATTTTCTGCTGGCCGGGAAAAAGATGGTGGAATTGTTTCAGTGTATTTATTTTAAAATTTTTAAAAAAGCACACAAAAGTGCACAATCCCCTTTGTCTGAATGCATTCCAGTAAAATGCAGCCATTTCCACGGGGTGATTTGTTCTGAGGATTAGGACTACTTTGCTAGAAAGAATTAGGAATCTTTACTTGTGGAGTTAAATCGTGTTTGAGTCAACAAAACGGAATGAAATAAAATGTTTCTGGAAATGTCAGCGAAAACAACAATTTAACACGTGAGCGTGGATGACAGATTCACAGATATGTTGCCTATAAACGTCTGGACGTCATCAACACGATACCCCACAGTGCCCATGAAAGGCTTTGCAGAAGAGGCTTAAGAGATGGCTGGCTTTACTTCGCACAACCCACAACCCACCACAGTGTGTAAACAAACACCAGAGGGCATTGTGGGTAGAGAACTCCCCCCCCCCCCGCCAGAGCCCAAGGCCCTATTTAACCTCATTCCTCTCCCGTTACCACGGTTTTGCCACCACAAACCCCATAGCAGCCTCATTTGCATAAATCTGCATTCTTTTAAAAGCCTGTCTGACTGACTGCTGAGCTGGCAAAGGTTGTGCTTATGTAAGCAGAGTCTAACAGCGAGCAGTTAGATGGTAAATACAGGGGACGTTCCTTCCATAAGTACAACACCGAAACCCCTCTATTATCGGCCTCTGAAAATCCCATCTCCCATGTGGGCTCTGATGCAATCTGCAAACCGGGCCTTTTTTTGTTTCCCTTCCAAACATGTGAAAATAACATTTCCAGTGACATCATAGAGTGGTTTCATTACCGTTTACGCCAATATTAACCACCGATGATTTCATTCTAATGTAAATCGAAGAGAAAAGGGAGGGCGGGCAAGATTCAACTTGTGACCGTGCTATTTAATCTATGAGCCAACACAACAGCTGTCTTGCTGTGTCTTGACAGAGTGTATTTACGTTGACTATGTCTCAAAACAGAATTACCTGTGTCAACATGTAAGAACCCCCCCCCCCCCCCCCAAAAAAAAAAACTCCCAAAAAAAAAAAAAAAACCCCGGGTTTGGGCCAAAAAAAAT
>VOQJ01012379.1:0-11469 GCA_015052665.1 Apistogramma diplotaenia
CCCCCCCCTCACTCAATCAAAGGGCGGGGGGGGGGGGCTCTTTTTTTTTTTTTCGATAAAGGGCCTCAAGGGGCGAGAAGCATTATCTGAAATCTGAATATGAACATAGTAAGGTTACTTTCAGTCTGTTGTTGATACTTTTTACGACAATATTGGAGCGTGTAATTTGTGGCAACTTTCAATTTAACATTGATTTCCCTTTTCTTTATACAAGCATTTTTTCTTATTAATCTCAAAGCAATTTATTGATTACGAGAGCGACAGAAGCAATTTGGCAGTAGGAAAATGTGGGCAGTTTAATTGTTTGATCTTGATTGTCTTGTTTTTGTAATCGTTGGAAGCCAAAACGGTAATTGAAATTAAAATTTGATGAATCGCTCAGACCAGCGAAGAACACGGTCACGCTATCCTTTAGCTGCATCTTTAGCATCGTGTATGCTGAGTGGTCATATCAATGTGATGTTGTGTTTAATGGCATGCGTCTCTCTGTGTGTGTGTCAGGTGTTATTGGATGCAAATATGATAGCGTGTGTGTTTTTGTCTTTACCCCCTGTCTGTGTGTGTGTGTGTGTGTGTGTGTGTGTGTGTGTGTGTTATGAGTGCTATAACTCAGCCAGACAGCGACACTCCTCTGTGTTTAATCCCGTCTTCCAAGCCCCCAGTGAGCAGTCACTGCTGCAGGGAAGACAGAACATCAGTTCACACACATCAGTCACAAACACACACGTCCGCTCGCGCCACCACGCACACACGTGAGGAGACCGGGGGAGTTCATACCAAATATCTTACAGGCCAACTGCCTATTACTCAGCCACACACAACTTTATTTGCAGCCGTTAAGTGAAAACACAGGGAACATCACTCATGAACACGGTCTAGCCTGTAGCGAGAGTGTCAGCGAGGCTCTCGCTGTTGAATTATTCTGCCCCTCTCACAGTGCATTTCTATTTTTCCCGGACCAAAAATGATAATTGTGTTTCAAGAAGGCCTTTCTGTGGGAGCCGTATCTCGATGTAGTGTCCACCAGGCAGGTCAAGGCACGGCTGTGTGAGGGGAATCGGGTGGAGCAGAGGGGTGTGTGTAAGAATTAGGGGTGAGACATTTATGGTGGAGGTGGCAGAGGGGGCGTGTGTTTGCTTAGCTTTGATGTAGGGCTAAATCAGGGAGAAGCAGGGCCTGGCTCTCTGTTTGCACTCTTTAACGCACAATGCCCATCTCCATCTCTCTTTCTCTCCCTCCATCCCTCCGTCACTGCATTCACGTGCACAATGAGCGCTCAGCCAAGTATAACGCCTGTTGACCGTTCCGACCTGTCGGCCGAGCGACTCCTTCGGGGGGAAGCGCAGGGGCAATAGAATGGGAGAGAATAATTTGGAAGGGGCGGAGAGGGCATTTAAGTGGGATTATAGATTTGGGCCCAGGATTAGCTGGAGTAGCCTGCTCCTGGGGAAATGTGATCATTTGGGCAGGATATAGCAGGATCATAATGGTAGGTAGTCTGGTTTAGTTAACACACGTGGGGTTTATTGTTAAGGTCTTCTCACACTATAAGATGACAGTATTCTGCTCAACCATACCAATACATTTTTATGTTACTTACCATGTGCACACTGCTGAGGTTTTTCTATTTTTTTTTAAATACAAATACAGTGCTGGAAAGAAGAAATTACAAACCTCCCTTTTAACCACGCTTTAAAAGTGCAGCGAACCTCCCTTCCTGGCATTCCTCTGACCCCAGGTGTACACCAGGTGAGGTGGGGTCAAGTGAGGTCCAACGTCTGGACCAGGTGGTCACAGACATGGATGGTCAGTTTGGCTCAGGTGTCTATTACCGCACAACGGAGGCAGAAGTGTCTGCTTCCTGTGTTCCCTCCAGGGCCGGATTGGAAAGTAACACCAGCCTACGGCAGAGACACCGATCACCTGCTGGTAAAGTAAAGCTGCAAGGCTAAATCTGCCAGCTTTAGCATGCTACATAGTGAGTAATAAAAAAGGAAAATGGTACGGCAGAGAGATTATGGAGTTTCAAGCTGCCGCTGAACAAGATGCTGACTCCCTGTTAGCTTAACAAGCAAGGAGGTAATCATTAGCTCAAGCATCTCTGTTCAAGTAAATAATAAAAATGAACTTTGGCAACCAAGTGGATGAATCGTTTGTGTCTTTGTACGTAAAAATGACACAAACAATACAACATAAGGAAGTCATTAATATGCTACTTGTATTATGCGTTTACCAGCTAGCTCAGTGAAGCATGAAGGGTGTGTGTAAAAGGCATAACAAATTTGGGGGCATAAAACATTTTGCTTGACAATTAGATTTAAATTCATTTTTAGATATTATTTTTGTTTCTGTGGAAGTCTGTAAATGTAACTTTTTTGTGCACTTGTGTTAAAAAGCGACCTTAACTTTATTGACCTCCGAATACCTTCAGTTTGTCCTCAAATTAGTGCTGCAACACTCCTCCTAAATAAAGTCAGCCACTTGATCATCAGTTGATTAGTCAAACTCTAAACTGTTTTCAAAAGCTCATTAGTTTTAGTACTGTCCTGTGTAATTAAATCTCCCTTTCTTTCAGCTTTTTAGCTCGTCTCCCTCCATTCATCCCTCCTTCTCCTCCTCTTCTTTGTTTTCCTGTTTTTCATCCCTTCGTGTTTACCTTTCGTATGCCATTAACCCTTTTCAGACCGTCTCATTCCTTCACACAGTCCTGCCCAGCCTCATGTGACCCGCCTCAGTTTGAGTGCTTCTGTACGCGTCTCACAGGATGCATCGATGTTTGTAGAAGTGCTTGCGAGGGTGAAAGGAAAGCCCTTCGTGGGTCACCCCCCCAGCTGCTCCCAGCCACAGTGATACAGTAACAAAAGGGGACACCCCCCCCCCTTTATGCCCCCCTCAGCAAGGTCAGACACAAAGACCTGGCCAGAATGTTCTCAGCCTCGCTGTCCCACAAAAAATACAGCAGTAGGATCATTTTAAACTGGGATGATGGCCAAATAGATTTTTAAGACTCCATTTGTCATTTGTAACTAGAATGTTTGTAAATTAGTCACAAACTATTTTAATAATCTGTCTTTTAAGCCAAAATGCTGAATATTTGCATGTCCCAGCTTCTCAAATGTGAAGTTCTGCTCCTTTTCCTTATTTCTAATAGTAGGCTGGGTAACTCTGCTGGTTGGACTTAAGTGATTTATATGCATCATCTCTGGCCCCAGGAAAATTGCTTCATATATTCTTTATATATATGTAACTGCACGCAGGCTTTTATATTTTAATCTTTTTTTTTTTAACCAGTGCTTTTTTTGTTGTTGCTGTAGCAACACCACAAATGAACAAGATATTTACAACTGATCATGAAAGTGGACTTGATGGAGATGCTTCATCATGTTTGAGTTAATTTCTCCTGTCTTCATCCATTTTAAGAGCACAGGTTCTTTTAGCAGGGCTTCAGCCTGTTACATGGTCAGCTCCATCTCATCCTCCTATGAATGGTCATATTTTACTCTATTTAAGCCCTTTCAGACCACTGCCACAACCATTTAGCTGCAAACGATCCATCTCTCCCTCCCAGGCTGCATTACGTGATCACAGGTTTAATGGCAGCAGTAGCATATCAGCAGGGTTCATGTTTCGGCCACCGCCTCTCTCTCTGTCTCTCTCTGTCTTCACCAGCTAGCTGGCTAGTTTTTGTGTGTTTGTGTGCACCTTTTGTACATATCTGTGTCTCAATGTCAAAGCCACTGTTTGCCCTCACAGTGGTCTAAGGTTGTGTTTATGTGGCAGTGTGTCCTACAGACAGAGGGACCTGGAACATTTGATGGGTCACAGTGAGTGGTGTTGCCGAGGTACTCCTGTTTGTTCTATAAGGCAGTACGCTCCAATGAAGGACTACACACGAACACCCACTCCGTCACACAGGCCCCCCAACAGTGCCGGAAATGGGCCCGACCCCTGCCCCTTCAGTGTGCACATATGTACATGTTACGAGGCTGACAAATGTGTAATGAAGGCAAGAAAGAAGGAAGTGGCCAGTGGGGTGTATCCACCATAATGAGACAGAATAGATGGAATCAGGTGGAAGTATCACGGTCAGTTGAGGAATTGGATATTTGTGTGTTTGCTTTTGAACCATGGGGGTGCAAGAATCTTTGTGGAAAGGTCAAGGTTATATTTGATGGTGCGAAGGACCCAAGGCTCTGCAAAATGTTTATCTAACGGAAACTGTGGTTACTTCATGCCAACTTTAGGAGAGTGTTGTACTTATGGCAGCTGATTAAATATGTGTACTGCCTTTTTAATGTGCCAGGATTTAGATACTCTAAAAAAATTAAAGGGTGAAGAGATGCCACATCATTTCATGTAAATGAAAATGATCAACTTACAAAGGACTCAATTCAAAGACGCCCCAAAAATTAAAGTGCGAATGTGGAGGCCAGTCAATGGTATTAATTCCTTCATCCTCCAGGAACTGCCTGGACACTCACCACATGATGGTGGGTTTTGTCGTGAACCAGGAGAAACTCAGCACCCATTCACAGTGGGTCAGACTCCCAAGTATCATCCCGATACCTAATGGCTTAGCCTGTGGAGTTCTGTGCTTTCCTCCATGGATATGCCTCCCCAGATCGTCACTGACCCACCACCAAACCGGTCATGCTGAATGATGTTACAGGCAACATAACGCTCTCCACGTCCTCACCAGACCCTTTCATGTCTGCCACTTGTGTTCATCTGTGAAAAGCACAGGCAAGATAAGGAGCGAAAAAATGTCAGTGGCCACCACCTGTAATACCATTCCTGTTTCGGGGACTGTCTTAATGCTACCCCTCTGTTGCACCTGTTGTTAATTTCAGTGCTTCAGTGTTCATTAACACCAAAGCAGCTGGTTAACCCCCTCTACTACTTAACTAACCAGATCAATATCCCAGAAGTTTAGAATTGACTTGATGCTATACTCTGATTTAATGCTTTCAGAAATGCTTTTGACAAATCCACCAAATAAGAGAAAATGTAAAGGCTGCTATATAGCATTAAACACCGCTTCAACTAAACACTTGAAGTGGTAAACTTGTCACAAGTCTCATCCCTGTCTTAAATCCAGTGTGTGTGTTCTTCCTGTGATGCCTTCTTATGAGTCTGTATGTGGTTTTGCAGATTTAGCAACACGTCTTTTGCAAACATTAAGCCTCAATTAAGGGTGAGCAATTGGACAGCATGTACACAGTGAAATGAAGTACTTCCTATGCCGTTTATATTGAGGCGGCTGCCCCTTTAATGCCAATGAGTGTATCAGACCATTGTGGGGAGTTCTGGCAGTGAGGATTCTTCTTTCTCCTCCTCCTCCATGTTCTTTTTCTTCCACTCCTCCTCTTCTTTCCTTTCTACCTTCTTCTCCTCCACTGCCTTCTTTTTCTCCTCCTCCTCCTCCTCCTCCACTCTTTCCACAGCAGATGATGTGCCTCCTTCACACCCTATCCCTTGCATCTGTCACACCAACCATCTTCTACTTGTTTTCTTCACTGCATCAATGAACCTGTAATTTGGTCTTCCTCTTTTTCCTTCCTGACACGTTCATCTCCAATATTTATAAATACCAAATATAGAAATTGCAAATTAATTTGCAAAGTCGCAATATGAAAAAGAACACACATTACGACAAAGAATTTCATCCACATCAATGGACCTCCTAGACTTCATCTTAAATCAGCGACAACTTGCTTTGCTGCCAGTTTATCCCAGGTATTAATATGGGGAACATATACATATACTGTATAAATATATATAAAACTGTTGCTCAGACACCTGAACCTGAAGATGCATTATTACTTTTTGAAATAACGCTCCTTCAGAGAGAGAGAGACTTCCCAAAGCAAGAAAAACATATTTAAATAAAATATGTGACATCCTCCTAATGTGCAAATAATTATATGGACCAAAACCAGCCAAGAAAAACTGGCATGCAGTTTTCAAACTGGCTTCCATTGTGTAAGCACTCGAACATTACAGCCTTAAAGCTCATCTGTATGCATGTTTGCATGTATTTAATGCATTGTTCCGGCTGTGATTCAGACGTGCTTTTAAATGTGTGTCTCTCTTTTGTTGCTTTTCAGCGCGGTGAAGGTCCTGCTTGAAGCCGGTGCCGATCCAAATGCCGGCGATCACTTCAACAACGTTTACGACACATCACGGGAGAAAGGCATCCACTCACTGGAAGGTGAGAGGGACGGGAAACCGGCACCAGAGTTGTTATTACATGTATAAACCCACAGTGTATAAACCAAGTATTATGAGCATAATTTGCATTAATGTATATGCTTGATTTTTTTGTGTGGTTTATTTGTCCTCTGACAAGTGGTGTAGGGGTTTTTTGTTCTGTTATTTATTTATTTTTAATAATTTGCTTTGCTTCTGAGCTTTACAGTTGCACACAAACACACAGGCGCACACACATGCACACACTCTTTACCCCCACCTCTCCAGTCTGTGTTGGGTTTCTGCAGACATATTTATATGGGATATGTATATTGCAGACATTTATATGGCTGTCAGGTTTGGGTCCACGTGGGGCCCGCGTAGCGTGGGGAAGCGTTTCCCAGACGCACACTGATGGATGGGCTAGGGGGGCCTGTGCGACGCTTTATTGGGTTAGCTATGATTATCCCGCCTTGTCTCTCACACACACACACACACACACACACACACACTGCAGAGATACACTGTCAGAGAGATAGAGAAAAAGAGTGGGATGGATAGAGGGAGAGAAAGACTGATGAAGCAAGGAAGAAGGAAAAAAGGGATTCACTGAAAAAAGAAGGTTGGAGATGGAGGAGAAGGAAGAAGATGCGGATGTTTGAGGGAGTGATGGAGAGAGGGAGGGATTGAAGGAAATGGGTGGGATGATGAGGGAGGGAGAGGAAGTCAGGAAATGGATGAGACAAAGTTACTGGGATTGAGAGAGTGGGGAGGGAGAAAGAGGGTGCAAGTGATGAAAGGGATTGATGGACGCAGAGGAGGAGAGGAAGGAGGCGGAAAAAATAAAAATGGATGATAAAGGAGTGGCACGAGATGAGTGCTGTTATGAAAAAGAAGTAAGGAGAGAATGATAGAGTATCTCCATTATTAGTAAGAAGCAAAGCAAGAGAGACCCTAAAACACAACTCGCATTATTGCTATTGTGTCGGACAGTTGAGCTTAAATCTGCTCAAATGAACAACTCTTCCAAAGCTGGAAACAAGAAAGATAATTTTGTAAAAGCAATGTTGTCTTCGTCACAGCTTCTGGAGTCTTACAGTTGACTGTGGATAGATTATAGGAAGCTCTCCCGGATTTAGATGCTGTAAAATTTAAAGTCTAAGTAGTTTGTTATTCATTGTAATATCTTTTTCAGATCCAGGGAGTATACAGTTTTCAGATTCATGTAATAACTATCCTATTTGCAGCTTTGAGGAATTAGTGCATTTCCTCAAATTCCTGTTAACTGCAAATTCAGTAAGATGACTTTTTTTTTTCTTCTAAACTTTAATATTGGTGTAGGGAAGTATTTAAAATTAAAATCTAGCAGCAATCTCACAAATGAATGATGTTCCCAGCAGGCTTTTTGGTTTAGTTTTATTTTATTTATTTTGGGAGCCTGTTCTGCACAGATAAAGCAGTTTGTGGTTCTAATGTTTCCCGTGTCCCCTCTCTGCAGTCCTGGTGTCCAGAGAGGACGAGTTCAGCAGCAGGCTCAGCAGCAGAGCTGGTTTCCGTGATTGCACAGCGCTTCACTACGCCACACTGGCCGATGACCCACGCGCTGTCCGCATGCTGCTTGAGGCCGGTATGTTACTGCTCCTGAATCATTAAAACCATCCGGTTCCACCCCACCTTTGAGCCCACGGGGGACCTCGGATAGTGTCGGTGTTAGAGAAGTAAAGGTGGTGACAGATGCAGCAATCTGCACATATTTGGCACCGCTGCTAGTTTGATGCCTTACAGGTGCAGTTTTTAGTCGTGGATATCCTTGATAATAAAGCCAAATAGCTGCCGAGCTATGTGCTTGTCTCCACCTTCATTTTATATACAGTCCTCAATCCTGTGGATCTACTATGCAGAGAAGGAGGGCTGCTTGGGCAGTGGATTTTAGTAGCTCATGTTTAGGTAAACTAAGTGTGCTTGCAGCCGTCACCTGAACAGTGTCAGTCTCAGCCAAACAAAACTGACAGACCTCAATTACAGCGTCCACTGGAGGGAGAAGTCTTCACGGTTTAGCAGAACGTCCTTATGAGTTGTTTGATCTCAGTTTGACAGTTTCTTTCTTCAGCCACAGCGGTTATGTTTCCAGGCTGATATTTTGATTGTATTACTTTATTGGTTTATCATGTAGTTAATGTATTCGCATTGTAATATAATATTTCCTTGTGTTAGTTGCTACCATTGTAGTGGTTAATGGGAATCTAAATGAATAAATATGTTTGTGTAATCTTGATCAGCCAGGCTAAATGGTTTGATTTAAAGAGGCTTTTAAATTTAAATTTGTTAACAGTGCGTCATAGTTCAGGTGGAGAAAGGATGTCATTTTACTTCTGAGTTTCTGGAAAACCACATTTATGTTCCCTCCATCTAAAATTTAAATGAGCTGCTTTTATTAAAATTGGGGAGGGGCAGTTAATCAAGAATTCATTTTCATTAACAATTTTACCTTCCTCTGAATAAAATGATGCCTTCCTTTGATTTGCTCCCTACCAGGCTGTGGCATGTTTTGCTTATTTCACATTTATTTACTATTTATTTACAATCATAAGAGAAGTCAAAGGAAATGCACTGTTTAAAGAGACAATTAAAAAATCAAATGCATTATATTTCAAAAGTTAAGAAAAAAATAATGCCAGGTAATTGTGGTCTTAATGTTGACCAAAAAATAATTATGATAATTTTGTTTATAATAATTTTTAATTATTTAAATAAATTGTATTTTTTCCTTTCTTTATACAGTAATTTACAGCTTAATTCAAGGGTACCAGTTCTGAAACACACCATCTCTTAGATGTTGTTCTTTGATGTTTAAACTGAATAGTTCTCATTCTGCCTCCAAAGCTGAAAGCAGTTTCACCTCCATCACCTTTTCATGTATCAACACCTGAACACACCACCTGCAACTGATATAAACAGCATTACAAAACTCATTTGAAATTGATTACTTGTTCAGCTTCCCCAGCCCCCATTATGCTCGCACCTGTCGTTGACTCAGCGCCACCATTACACACACACGCACACAGGCCCCGGAGGCAGAGTATCCCCCTTCAGTTTCCAGGCGAGCAGCTCTTAAACAAGCTAGGCCTCGTTGAACTGTGACCTCCTCGCAGAACATGCCCTTGGGGTAACTCCACAAGCACAGGAAGTGGTATTCTTTGTATGTGTGTGTGTGTGTGTGTGTGAGACAGACCATATATGTTGGCGCACTCGAGCTTCCATATGATTAATGAATCTAGTCACATATTCATGTTTGATTTCATCCATCTGATATTCTTGTTTCAGCTTGTGTATGCCTTTTTTTAACTTAAAATTGTGACATTGTTGTTGTCTTTTAGGTCGATTAGGCTTTTAATCTAAAAACACTCCATTTTGGAATGACTGTATACGCACCCACACACACACACGCAGATGCACAGGAGCTTGTATTAATGTCTTGTTTATGTTTATGATGGATGATGCGTCTGAAGCTCTGTCAGCCCTGTCTCTCCCGTATCACCCCTGCCTCCGTAAGCACTCCGTACGCTTAAACAAATCACCTCAACTAACTTGATCAAATGTTCTGCAGACGCATTTTTGAATTAAAAAGGTAAGAAATTTCACGAAGCAGAAACATTTGTTTTAGGACAATCAGATTACAGACGGGGCTGGTTGTTGCTCGCCCGACTGGGCCTGTGCGGGGTTGGCGCCACCATCGCGGCCAATATCAGTTATGACATCACACGCCCTAAATCACACTTTGCTGTGCTTGTGTCATCCTGTGCAAATATGTTGGGAATTAGACTTTTGCTAAAGTTTCTTATGCATGTTAGATTTTTTCCCCCCATACAAGCTTCTGCTGTCTTTCTTTCCTTTAAGCCATTTTCCATTTGTAGCATCCTATCCATCTTTGTTTTAACATTGTCACCAAAAACAATCTTATAAACTGTCACAGCTTCAGGACATCTACGTGGATTTTGGTGTGTGTGTGTTCTCTGATTGTGCGTCATCTTCCTTTCATGTATGTACACACTGCACCTTGTTATTTCCCCTGTGTTTGTGTTCATCTGTGTAACACTACTAGCCGTGGGTTTGCTCTTTTGGCCTTAGCCGGCCCTCCACTCACATCTCCATCCATCACAGTCTCCAGGCCCACCCTCAGGCTTCACTTCGCCACACAGTCCCTCACCCTACCTGCGGAGGCTCCCTAGCCTCTCCCCAGGCTCCACATCGGTCCTGTGGCCAGGGGCACTGCGTAATGGACAGCTCTGTAGGTGGTAAGAGGCCAGAGGAGACACACATGCTCAGAGACGCACACAAGGACACACACACACACATGCATGCATAAAGACCAGCAGGGGCTCTCTCCCACCAGCTGCAGTGAAAGAGAGGGAGGAGGAAATGGGAAAGAGAAGGGTACTCCTAATAGGCATAACTAAAGCACTCCTAATGAAGGGATCCTGTGTGTGTGTGTGTGTGTGTGTGTGTGTGTGTGTGTGTTTAGTAAGGGTTGTGTGACTGTCTCTCTGACTGTTGTTAGTGTTGATCCTGTTATAAAGTGCTATGGCCCAGAGGGTTGGCCTGATATTAAAGCCCTAAATGACGCTATTTATTATGTCCAGTGTCGGGGTGTGTGTGTCTGTGTGTGTGTGGTACTTTATTGCTTTTCGCCCTCATGTTTTTTGGGGGGAGGCTGTGGTGTATTGTCAGGATCGATGGCTTGTGAGCTGGTCACAAAATTTAGGAGTTTATCGATAATCATCACAGTGATTATTAGTCTCTATGGTCGGTCCTCAGAGCAATAGAGCAACCATCACCTGTACTGATTACATAGTTTATTTGCTTTTTATTTTTTCTGAAGAAAAAGTTCAGATGGAATTTCTTGTTCTCAGTGCGCCGTACAGCATCACATAGAGCGCGCTGAAGTTACTAATGTTGTCAGCCAGTGTAGACTGAGCTCCTGATGAAGAAACTAGTGAGCTCATTAACACTGTGACTCATCACAAAAACCATTTGAATCTCTGTGGCAGCATTTGGAGTGTGGGATTTGATTTGGCCACGATTTATTTATATAATCTCATTGCATTGCTGGATCAAATAATCACATAACCGTTTGTAAAAGTAATCTGTGTCAAAAGCCCAGGCTTTAGATGGCTCCGGTGTTTTGTTTTTGTTTTTGTTGGGGCGGGGGGGGGGGGTGTGTGTGTTTTTCTTTTTCTTCTTTTCCCTTTGTTCCCGTTTGTTGGATGAAGGACAAAATCC
>VOQJ01012379.1:26760-37209 GCA_015052665.1 Apistogramma diplotaenia
ACCACCCAATCGGGGACATGCGAAGTTTATCTACTCGTGTCTTCACTCTGACGTCATTGTACAGCGTGATTACATATTTCCATCTGATAGAAATCAAATAATCGACAAATTAATTTTGTCTCGTTGCAGTGAATTTTCTCAGTCTTACAGATTAAAGGAACATTTTAGCATCAGTTTGTGCTACACTATTAATATCAGAAATTAAAATATTGTCCATCTCCTTTTCCTCCAGAGGATGTGCAGAAAAGTGATGACATTAAAATCTCCCGACAGTTTAAAGAAAGTGTGATTCGACCAATCCTGAAGGTAACACAGGTTACAAACACATGAATCCCGGCTTGTTTGGTGTTCTGGCTGCATTTCATGGTTCTTTTGTTCTTCCACAGGCTCATTTCCGCAGGGACGAGTTTCTCGGTCGTATCAATGAAATTGTGTATTTCCTGCCGTTCTGTCACTCAGAGCTGCTACAGCTGGTCAGCAAAGAGCTCAGCTTCTGGGCCAAAAAGGTATGGGAGCACACTGTTGGTAGTCATATTTAGTCTCCAGTTATAAACTTATAAATGAAAAAATAATAATAATTATGTAGTGTCAAGTCATGTTTAGTCTTAATGCAGGAACTGTTTACATGGCTTTAAAATCCTGCCTCCTGAGTCCCTTATGATTAGGCTTTTGACTGATATTAACAGTGTTTGCTGTCGGCTGTGATGGGTTGTTTAAGTGCACCAGGGGAATGTACAAATATTCTCCTGTTATCAATAAACAAGCTCCTGCCTCCGCTTTATGCGCAGGATGTCCACTTCGTTGTTTGGTTGTCTACTTTAACAGCAGAGACAAATAAATCATAGCGAACCCCACGGAAAGTGGCGTGAGCAGCTGTGCGTGGATCTGAGAGGGGCAGAGGGGAATTCTCCTCCGGACACCCAACTTCACAGCACCGCGCACTTATACCATGGGAGTCCTCCTGTGGGAACTGGAAGGCCTCACCCACTTCATCCAGCCGCTGCTGAGCTGTGCAGAAACACACACAGATCGATATTGTGTGTCGCTGTTACTCACTCTAATGTGATTACAGTGTTTAACATGTGGAGCCTTCATCAATATTTAATTATTAATATTATAGTTGGTGTCCTGACAGCAAACATGGGCCCTGCGGGCGACTGATAGGGACCTGACTCATTTCAGTTTGTCTGTTTTGAGTGTTGTTGTTGCTCTTATGGGTCTCTTATATTTGTGTCTCCAATTTTTTTTTTTAAGTGTGCGTGTCTCGTCTCACTGTGCATCTTAAAGTGATGCAAACAGCAGAAATCTCATTATTACTGCATAATCCCACAAGCCTTTTGTTTGTCACTCATTTACATTAGAAGAATTAAATGTTTAGAGCTTTTATTATTATTGCCTCAGTGCACATCGATAGTTAAACATGGCATCTTATTTATTGAATGAAGTGTTAACATCTGCAGCTAAATGAGCTGCTCTGATCACTACTATTGACCCGTGTTTGATTAAAATGCATTAAGGGCCTGTTGATTAGTGTCGGCAGACATGCTGCTTGACAGTATCTCCTACTCTCTCTCTCTTTCCGTCCATTTTGACTCTGTTCTTCTTCCTCTCTGACAGACTCGTGTTTTTTGTGATATTCTGCAGGTCTCAGCTTCGACCCGATTATAACATTACTTCAGCTCTCTTTCACTCTCTCTCTATCGTCAGGCTAAGCAGCGGCATGATATCACTCTTCAGTGGGATCGCCCAGTCCTGGACCTGTTAGCGGGCGGGTATAACATGCATTACGGAGCACGTTCCATCAAGCATGAGGTGTGCAGGCACTGTAACATACACACTGGTCTTTAAAAAGATGATACTCAATTTAATTGATTTTAGTCACCAGTTTATTACATTACTTAAAAGGGATCTGGCCTGGAAGCCACACATCTGTGGATACAATAGTAATAGGAAAAAGGGTCATTTATTTATCCCAAAAGTTGGGAGATTACTCTGTTGCAGCGGCCAAAACACTAAAAACTGGCTTAATAAGTTTCAACTCGACTCAGAGATGGGAAGTCATCTGCTGCGACCGGTTGGAGGTGAGGGGAAGGAGACAGGACTAAAGAACTTTACAGTAACATGTCTGGGGTTGCACCACTTACATCATAAGTGAACAGTTAACATCAAATAATAAACATTTTCTAAATAATTGTCAATGAGGGAGACAATTTTATTTGCACCCTTAATTTTAAATTGCAGGTCTTTGCCTGCATAGAGGAGTTGTTGAGATATTAACCAGCCTTAAAGAAAAACCTGATAAACAGTTTTATAAACAGGAGTTATCAAATGGTGAGAAATAACAGTTTCATTACCAGAATCATTACCTTTGCTGCACATTACAATGATGTTTAATCATCGCCCCTGAAAAGGTCCACCCTGAGTCAGGAAAAATCCCAGTTTTTCGTCTTCATGCATCAGTTCTTCTTGTGGTCCGTAGGTACATAACTGATGAGAGGAGAGCCTCTTAGCAGAAAACTATAACTTCATAACTGGAGAATCAATCAAACTGTGAATCCATGAGGTCATCAAGTGAGAATCACATTTCAGTAACTTCATGGTAACTTGATGCGTCAGTTACAAATTCCGTTTATGCAGGAAAAATGCTGCATGTGTAGCATACATAGACCATGTTTTATGTGAAATATTCACCACAGTCCTGTGTTGCTGTGTAGCTTTAGATTGCACCTCAAAAAGTTCTTGAATATGATTTTTTTTTTAATCAAATACAAAAACTGCTAGAAACCCTCATTTATAAACCTGATCTCTGCATGACCTCTAACTTTGTCATTGATCCATCAGGTTGAGAGGAGAGTCGTCAACCAGCTAGCTGCAGCGTACGAGCAGGAGCTGCTGCCCAAAGGCTGCACGCTGCGTCTGTCTGTCCAATCAGAGGGCCAGAGAGAGCAGGGCACGCCCAGCCTGCGCCTCGAAGTGGTAGGAGAGGACAGCTCATCAAGAACACTGGACATCCGGCCACCACTCAGCCCCGAACACTAACAACAAAGGGTCATAAATTTAAGCATATATATGCCCATATTTCCACTTGTCACATGACATCATCATCATCATCCACTGTGAGGAAGATGGGTGGTTCTTAATGGATAGTCCAATAAACATACCTCTGACAAACACAACATCGCTGCCTCTGATTCAGCACTCACATGCAGTAATTACATATCAGCGTTTACACAATATTTGCCAGTCATCTGCTGTCAAATCGACAGTTTGTGCAGTAGATTTAAGCTGCAGCTCGAGCCAACTTTCAAAGAATTGGATCGTCTCATTTACTGACCATGAAACCTATCATTTCACTGCATTGTGTTTGCTACATTCTGATAACTTCACAGACTGAAAAGCTCAAATATTTAGATATTTAAGGACTGTGAATAGAAAAGTGGCTTTAAGTTTCTGACTTTTAAAGAGGGTTCAGTGGCAGTCTTGGAGCCTGTTAAGCTGTAGCAGAGTGGGCAGGAATGAAGATTATGTACATGGAAAGAATTCAATTGACACATTTGTAACTGGTATTACAATTTTCCTTCATTAGATTTTTTTCCCCCTTCATTTATTGTGAAGTTGCATTAATAACAACCACTTCCTTACTGTATGTTGCTGTAAAAGGAAAAATATATAACCAAAGATAGTTTGACCACATAGGCTTTAGCACATTTCACTTAGAGCTACACTGACAAATACATAAACACAACCTGCTTATTCTTCTTAGTAAAGAATATGTTAGTGAAGAAAGTGCATTTGAATTATGGTTGCTATAACTGCCTTGTAAATAGTTTCTGTTGATGCATTTTAATGTAAAGAAGTCTATCACAACCGCGAGCGAGCTCCTCTGCTTTACAGTTTGTTGCTCTGACATTAAGAGAAATTTAGTCATAAAGAAAAAATATTCAGTGTTGCATCATAAATGTTTGAACAGCACGCTGCCAAAGCGCCAAATGTAATCAAGCAACATTTGTCATTCTTGTTTCCCAACCCTCCGACATGTAAATAAAGTCATCACAACAACAAAAAAAAAAAAGGGAATTCCTTGCTTCTTTTTTTTTTGTTTTGTTTTGCTTGTGTTGCACTGACACTCCTGATGGATAGACGTGTGTGTGAGAGAGACCGGTGCCTGGGTGGGAATTCTGCAACAATAACGCTTATCCGGCGTGTAAAAAAACGACATGACAGAGGAATTTCCTTGGAATTCTGATTCTGTGTGGGGGTCTGCGTCAGACGCCCAGAGGGAATGCAGAAAGAATCTCTCACACATACACACAGCCTGCAGGAATGTCTTCACCATAGGGAGAAATTAGCATGCAGGGAAAAGACACATTCACACTTACTGTGCCCCGCCTGGACCCCCCAACAACAGACGCGCACACTCTTTTAGTTACACACTGAGTCACAGCTGTCTTCCGAGGAGAGAAGGACCTGTGGTGTTTATAAGCACCCCTTTAGCTGCATCTGCACTGCAGTCATGTTCATTCAAGCTGATTTTTTGATTTAAGTGAGTTCTCAAGAACAAAAACACAATATTTGCTGCTTCCAGCCCATTATGTAGTCTTGTACACTGTTTGTGCACAAACATGGAAAAGAGAAGACGTCGCTTTGGGTCTATGGCAAATAAAACTACAAATGTTCTTCATTTTGCACATTGATAAACAAAAACATCTCTCCACCATCTAAAGGCTTTAAAGTCCTCTAGAAGCTTTCTGCACGACCCCTCTCTACTCCGGGATGGAGGAAATCGTTAAGTGATGGTGGTTTTACCTTTTCTGCAAATTTCAGCAGAAAAGTGATGAGTATTTTGTAGCCCCAATTTGGATTCTTTGAGTCCCCCTAAAGGTTGCGTGTGCTTCCTCGGAGCTGAAATAAGGTGAATATTCTCTCCTCTCTTTTCTGCCTTCTTTACCACCCACCTCCCAGTCATTCATCAGTGTGAAAGGGTGGGGTGGGGGTGGGATACCACTCGCATCTAAGATTACTCTGTGGTTGTATAACCTGCAGGTTGTGTTAAAAATCAACTGCCAAATGCCTGAAATGTCATCTGCATGAAGCTGATGGGGTTTAAACTGTTGACACCCACAGACAAAGCAGCAACAGGCCAGCAGATGTTTTTAAAAGTGAGACTCTTAAAGTGGCTGCATCTGGACTGTAGATCAGGTTTTGCTGTGATACCTCAAGGCTCTTTCTCATCTCTTATAACCCTCAAACACATCTACACTTTATGGTTTTAGGAAGGGAAATGGTCTGTGGGTGTGGGTGTGTGTGTGTGTGTATCCATTTACCCTCCCTGAGGAGGAAGACAAGAATAAGAAGAGGAGGAGAAAGAGAAGACGCTCTTAGTCTGTCTGTCAGGCTATTTCTGACTGCTGCCATTTCTCTGATTAGATTATGGAGAAACAGAAACCTGGCCCTCCATCGTCCTAACCTCCCTCTCCCTCTATCTTGCTACATTTTGCTCGCTCACTCCCTCACTCATCCTTTACTCTGCCTTCTGCTTCTCTACTGGTCTCTCTCTCTCAGCCCTTCCTTCTTCCTTTCCTGTCCCATCTGTGCATCTCTCCCGCTTCCTGCTGCTCATACAAATGGACAAAAGTCCAAAGCGCAAGAGCGATGCGAAAGGTCAAACTGTGAGCCATTACATGAGAAAAATGGAGACAAAACACACGCACACGTGCTTGAGGTGAATTAAAGCAGAGGCGGCAGCTACTTTTGCTTCTAGTAATGTTAAGTTTCTCTGTGGACACACTGACCAGCTGCAGATGTGCAGGTGGACTGCAATGATTTGACCATGCAGATGAAGGGGCTCCACCGTGGCTCCGCCACGAACTGGGTAAAGTGAGTTTGTTTCTAATGCAGCGTCCAGCCAGCAGCAGCAGCAGCAGCCAGGTGGAGGTGGTGAATGATAAACGACTACTAGCGGCTCTCCCATTATCATATCTGTCCCTGCTCTTAACGGGGGATTTTCATCCGTGTCCCTCTGCACTCCTCTCATCTCTCCCTCTCCTGCCCCTGCTCATTGTGCTCCCCCAGGAAAGCGATCGATTTCACCTCCATTAGCCCACCTCAGTCCACTCAGCTCTTACTCTGAAGATGCTCCTCATTCATGCATCGCACTTACCGCTGACCATTCATATTGGCCTTACGCGTTTGTTAAAATAACACCGTCGGGCAGGGTCCGGGGGTGGGGGGTGACTGGTGGAAGGGATACCCGCACCGGATGCCGGTCCCGTTACCGCAAGGCAGTCACGTGACATTCCCCTGGGAAAATTAGCATAAAAGACAAATAAAGGACCCCACCAAAAAACACGCACACACCAGTCTGTCCTCCTTTCTTTTAAAGAAAAGGAACAAATCCATTCCGCCTAATTCGAACCTTGCTCAGGGACAGCTCGCGTGGCAGATTGCAGCCTAATTAGTTTAGAGGGAATTTAATTCAATTAACTTTCCACAGCTCCGCGCGCCCCGCCGCTGGGCTGCTTTCAGAGCGCGGGGCCAGAGCTCGAGATCTAATTAGCGTGTTTGGAGAAGCTCTCCTGCGCGCGGCCATCCCTCGCCGCTCCAGCTGTGGTGTGTGTATGTGTGTACGTACTGTGGTCTCCCGGGACCTGGTTTTTATCCTAAAAAGCTTCTTTTTTAAGTAACATGCCGTTATCCATTAGGATAATACAGGTCTGGTGCTGCAACAGAGGTGTACGCAGCATGTGAATAACCGCAGCTGCTCTGCGTCATATTCCGCCTGATGAATGCGCGTTCAGTTCAAGTTAGAGCGGACTTAAATAACGATGAGTGTAATGTGATGGGTTAAAATTAATGGCCATATTTCGAGGCAATTTCGGCAACTTCATCCTGATGAGTCTTTGTGCTGGACAGTCATTTTGTCTCCTCAAGCCTCATCAAGGTTTGTCTCAATCTGTCCCAGTATGACTATAATCCGACAAGAACGTAGATTTCTGATTATGGTGCGCCAAATTCAACTGGGTATTCAAGCAAAAATGGTGCTTTTCTAAGTACATTTACCAATACACAGCTCCCCAACCATCATCACCATCTGTACGCACATTGTATGCACAAAAATGCTGCGATAATAAAACCCAAAGCATAGATCCTGCTCATCAGTGTTCCAGGAATTTAGGAGATATCTATTGGCCTCCCTTTCATCATAATCAGCACGTTTACTCATTATTTGGGCAATGCACTGTGGCCCAGGTTAGATCTTACCCACATAAATGAGACAATCTTTATTGAAAATTAATTTGATTTAATATTTTAAAAATATTTTGCCTGTATTCTTATTAGATCTTTTTTTCTCCTCTAGCGCAGATCAAACCGATTCAGATCACACACAAACACTGCCTGAGTGAGGAGTTAAATGTAACTTGCTGCCGTCTCTAACGCGGTTAGATGAGCGCCGTCGTCTCTAGCCGGAGCGTCACGGTATATTCCGGTAATTGGGGAGTGATATGCGGGGACAGGCTGCACCGACGGGACCCCCCCGGGCCCTCCAACTCCCTCCCTTTCGCTCCCTCTCTCATCCATCACCTTGCAAATCAAATGCACACCGCCAGCCTCGATCGCTGCCGTAAAGGCGCAGGCCGATGTTAACGGCAGGATCCGCGAGTTCTGATTTTATTTTATGCGCCATCAAATCGAGCTTAGAGGGGAGAGGATCTTAAGAGGGGCGATGACACGACACATTTTAGTCACACTGCAGGTATCCGGACAGCTGCTCAGCCGTGTTTGATCGCACACTGGCCTCGTAGTTTTAACTGCAGTCAGGGGTGGAGCAAATGGGGGGAAATAATAATAATAATAATAATAATAAAATATAATAATAATAATAATAATAATAATAATAAAATTTAACAATACGTTTTACAAAAGACAAAACAATGTCAGCGATATAAATGACTGATGGGACACTTGAAATGATGGGCATGCAGAGTGATGAGTTTTCAGTTAGCAGCTGGATATTTTGGGCACAAGACAAATGTGGAGTTACTTGGTGATACAAGGCAGATAGACTTCCACGCTTCTGGTTTTAGTGGTAATATTTCAAATATAAGTAAAAGCAATATTTAAGAGTGAAAAAATGCGCACATTTTAAATCACACCAACCTTTATTTCACAGAAAACTGATCATGAAAACGAACAAAAATTGGTCTTTTTAAAGCAGAAATGTGAATATTTGTTAAAAAAAATTATTACAGCTGTTCTAACCATTTGTAAAAGAACAAAAATCCACGCGTAATTTCATATTAAATCAGGCCAGGGTGACCATATCCCAACAGACTGAATGTGGGACAAACAGTGTTTGTGTGGGACAAAGAGGGACACGTTCACAATGCTCCAGTAATCAAAAATATTTGAAGGCAACTTTTCCAACTCTCCTGCTGATTAAACACAAGAAGCAGGAAAGGAAGATTGTTCTTATGGGCTTGTGCAATATTTTATACACTGCTGTGTTCTCTGTTATTTGACCGTTATATCAGCTGCTGTTCTGCCAGGTAACAGTCTTTCTTCATTTTTTTAGCTATCTTCTAACAATCTTTGCCATTTTTAGCCAATTACGACAAAAAATGACAAATTTCTCAGTATATATGGGTCTCCATTTTCTTTCTGGTAGTTTCCATCATATCCACCAAAATCTGCAAAGTTTGTGACTTTCTAGAAACTTGTTACTTTCACTATTGGGCATAGTGTTAGACAAGCTTTCATTTGAAAATAATAAAAACCTTCCCTTCTCATGCATTTGGCAAAAGCCAGACGTTAAAGTGCATGTCCTGGAGAGCCAGTCAAAATGTGGGACAAAGGGAACAAGGAATAAAAATTCTGTGCAGTGCCACTGAAACAGGGACACCTGCCATCCTAAACCAGTCACTGAAGGAGGGTTATGGAGGATATTGTCTACAGAAGAGCTTCAATAAAAGACAAAAAAAACAAACAAACAGTATATTTTCCTGGGGCACAGCGATCAGCTGCGTGTACCTATACGTACATCATGTAGTGTAGTATATGTTGTACACTGGACCTTGGCACTGAGTTCAATTAAGTCGAAAAAACAGTGTGAGCTGTGCTTTTATTTGGCTATCACTGCTCTTTTTCTTTTTTTAAAGCTCGACAAAGAAGAGGTTAATA
Organism: Apistogramma diplotaenia; assembly: GCA_015052665.1. Taxonomy (NCBI): domain Eukaryota; kingdom Metazoa; phylum Chordata; class Actinopteri; order Cichliformes; family Cichlidae; genus Apistogramma; species Apistogramma diplotaenia. The sequence goes on from VOQJ01012379.1 coordinate 35,938, forward strand.
TCCAGACCTGCGAATCAATAGCTGCCTGAGTCTGGAGCAAGAAAACTGCTTTGAGCACATGGGACATGTCATTCTTTGAGCTTTCGTGATGGATGGACGGACCTGGAAGACTCCGTCTCTGACTGACAGCCTCACTTGGATTTCAGACCACCGCCGCCTGTCACAGGACAGAAACCGGACTGGGCCTCCCGCGTGGCTTTTCATCACGCCAGTGTCATCGCTGCCCCATCCTTCATTCATCCCCCGTCTCTGTCCATACACCTCTTCATCTCTCCTTCAAGACTATCCAGCCATCCATCATAGAGCCCAGCCTTTCCATATTTGCACCATCACCGCCAACAAGGCGCACCCACGAGTTTTCCGACCGCCCTCTTCGTTAAGGCCAATCTGCATGCAGCCCCACAGATCTTCAGTCAGTGTCTTTAGGGGTGGAACACCATCACAAGCAATTAGAGCAGCAGGAACGACGGGAGCAGAGAAGAAAGAAACGTCGAGAATTTAATTTCTCTGCAGATCATGCCCCTTTAGCGGGCAGACAGGACAATTAATGGGGTCTGAATAAAAAAATGCAGTTAAATGCGCCCTGGATAATTATGTGACCTCAGCGAGTCCCTCACAAGAAAGCGGAGTCATTTGGTTATGCTTTAAAACTCCCATAAAAGCTATAAATATATTTATTAATAAAAATAATTTAACTATGGACTCCATGTCATAGTTTCGATTGAGACCAAACTGCTTAAATATCTAAATCTCTCAGCTGCGTTTACAGTTTCATCACCTATAATTTAATATTTTAAAACCACATAATGTTACCAAATAACGACTGAAGAGAGGTAGTCATACTCTGATTACAAACGGACAGCACATTACGTGCTTTCGGGTTTTTCCTTATAACCCACGGGCCTATAATCCTTGTGGTCGGGTTTCCTCTCTCAGGGACCCTCGGGAGCCTCTAGGGGACCATTGTGTCCCCACTCTGTTGACTCAGACGCCATGAATGCCAAAGCTCCCCGTTACTGTTTCCTAAAAATCGCCCCATGAATGTAAAAGTCCAAAGTTAAAGCCTTCGCAGCAGAGAAGTCTCCCCCTGCGCTGGAGCACTATAGGGCGGATTAACGGCCTGGAAGAGACCGGTCCCTTCTTTGAAGGGATTAAAGTTTAAATGCTTTAAAAGCGGGAGTGCTCGGGTCGTTCCTGGCTGCGCTTTTTTTTTTTTTTTTTTTTTTTTTGGGAGGGAAAAACTTCTTTGGAAAATTTTCTTTAAAATCCAAT
>VOQJ01012379.1:45765-61172 GCA_015052665.1 Apistogramma diplotaenia
TAAAAAAAAAAACATTGAAACTATATTTCACCTTGGTTCAGCATTTATCACCTCATTTACCCTCTTAATTTTATTGACCAATAAAGATTAATACTGACTGTGCCAATAAAATCATGCTACATGTACTTAACTTAAAGATTTCTGGAAGAAAAGGAATCATAATTAACTGCTGGACAGCAACATGCCAGGGTCAGATTAAAAGCTGAGAAGTGTCACACACAAAGAAGGTGACTTCACAAGCTGACTGCCAACACAGTCACCCAACAAGCTGTACCAAGGTGGAATATACACCTTTACCTTTAAAGGGGTTAATTTAGTTTGCTCAATATTCCCTTTTTCCATTAAAAACATACATACTGACAGACACTCGGGACAACACAGGCTGCCGTTTTAACAAACAGTGGCCTGCACATCACTACTTAATACACAAAATGAAAAATGTGAGTTTAGCTCACTTTAGCCTGGCTTTCTAGTTTCCTTCCTGTCGCCACATCCTGCTCTCCTCCGTCACAGAAGTTAAAAAGTTCCTCTGCACGGGCTGTGGGCCGACATTACACTCAACCGCTCTCAAATGATTCCCCACTGATGTGCTGTTGTGACGAGCGGGACGAAGAAAAACCTGAGACTCAGAAGAACCCAGTGTCGTTAAGAGTCTGAAGTGAGAGATGCAAAACAAAGGCATCTTCTCTCTTTGAAAGTCACTGAGAAGCATTAAGTTGTAGAACTCCTCAATCAGGGATTCTCAGGATGAATGAAAATGAGCTTTAAATGCCATCTTGAAGCTGCAGTTGACGGCACGACACACAAGGCATCAGCTACACGAGTCACATCCCCACGTCTGTCTGCTCTTCTCACTGGATTTAAAGCTGAAGGTATGTAGTGATGCTTGAAGGACTGAAGTGATTATCATTAAATAAGGCCACACGTAGGACAACGACAACACATACAGCACATGTGAAAAATCAAAGGACGCTAAGAAAGTGTTTTTGAAGGTACAAATGGAGTGCAATATCTCTTAGAAGGCACAGTCTGGCATCGATTGGCACGTTCCAGCTCAGTTCAGTTAAGCTGAGAACCGGCCTGGTGTGGTACCAGGCTGGTTTGGACCACTCATGGACCAGTTTGATAGTCTACTTTTGCTGCTGCTGCTGCCTGAGGCTCTCAAGCAAGATTCGCTTGTGGGCGGGGTCGTGAACTCCCGCCTCCTCCAAGTCTTCCTCTGTGATGTCACTAGAAAAAGTGGGAAACCAATGATGAAAAAGTGCCTAAACAGAGCCAGACAACAAATGTTAAGCGCAGTTTGTAGCATATCACAGATGCACGCTTTCATTTTAATGTACACAAACATAAAAAAAAAAGTCTAGATCTCCATGTACCTGAGGAACTCCAAATCGTCCCAGCCGTTGTGTAGAAGACCCTGCTCATACCTCTCCAGTCCCAGTCTCTGCAGCCACTCGCCCACTGACGATTCCCCCACAGACAGAGATGAACTACTGCTGCCCCAAAGTGCCTGCAGAGGAGAAATGCAATGCAGGAGCCACTAAACACTGAGCTTAAATTGTGGCAACTCATCACAGCTGCCACATCATTTATGCAAACAACATTACTAGATGGATTTAAAATAACAGAGCTGGGGACAGGCTCTACTTTTCTAACTCCAATAACGTGGCACATCTTACAGTAAAATGCTCTGAAACAGCTGAACAATTGAATTACATCCAAGCTGAAGATATTTGGGGTCTATTTTTTTTTTCTAGAAACTGGGATTCCCTGAATGAAAGCCATCCAAAAGAGCCCCCAAAAGTCACAGCTTTACTCATGTCAGCCTCTGGAAGCATTTTAAAATTAGCCACTGAGCAGAATTAACTCACATGAACTGCTCACCTCCTCAGGCATGTCCTCAGCTATACTTTCTGTGATGGGATTTCTAGGTGGGAAAGTGCGGCAGGCATCCAGACCTAAACCCATCGGCTGCCTAAGAGAAGGCGGTGCTGAGGGGGCGCGAGGAGGCTGTCCTGGAAACTCACTCTCACTCAGTGTCTTTGCCATCTGGAGCACGGAGCACGACTGGTCGTCCAACGCCCCTGCACCAACTCCTCCTCGCCTGATACCTTCTCCAAGGGCAAGTGGGGGACCGGGGCCGGCTGCTGGGATCCTGACCTCAGCCAGGTCCGGGTAAAGGGGGCGAGGCTTGGGGAAGGGCGCCTCTGGAACAATTTCCAGGGCTCCCTTTGGTAGAGGAGGTGGGGGGAAGTCAGGAGGAGGTCGATTCAGTGTGGTTCCAACACCTCCTCCCTGTGCCCCCACCACACACACACTTCCATCATCTTCTGAGGAGCCCTCCTCATTAATGACACGAACCGAGTGTCCTGCGATGGGTCTCCGTGGATGAAGGGGCCCACAGGCTGCGCTGGGGGGTTTGGATCGTGGTCCGGCTGAAGGAGGAGGGGGTTTAGCTGCCTGGGGGTTGGCTGAGGTAGGAGATGAGAGAAGTTCTGGTGAAATGGCTGCAGCTGACTGGTTGGGAACGCCCTCCAGGATGTAGTAGGCGGGATTATTGTAGCTATTCTTGCTGATAGATGGATCGCTGTCAGATGTGTCCTGTTTAGATCTTCATAATAAACACAAAAGACACAACACGTTTCCGGTTTGGTTTTGTTGCAAAAACTTTTTTCTTCAGCCGAAATCAAGAATGTATCAGAGGCTCTAATGTAACTTGATTAGTGTACAAAAAGTGTCTCTAATAAGAGTACCTTGCAGCAGTTTCCTCCTTGCTGTTCCTTTCGCCCTCTTCACTGACCTTTCCCAGCTCTCCATGCGGTTTACGAACCACAGATGGCCTGGTTGAAAAAACAAAACAAAAAAACATAACAAGCTAGCAGGTGGGACAAGAGAGAGATGCTAGAACAGTTTCGGGAGACACCGAAAAGACAAAAGCTTCCACTTTGCAATAATACCACTTACAACTGGAATATCCAGGAGGGAAGAAATTTCACTAACGGACTTGTGGCAGCCTATTGCATCGGCACACCCAAATTCAGTGAGCGCTTTAAAATGACCTATTCTTTCACAAATGTTTGGAAAGGCAGACTGCACAGTGTGGTGCTTGATTTTAAACATCTGTGGCAAAGATTAAGAGGTGTGGGTCAAAACTGCTTTCCATTTAGTGTACACATAAAAAGCTGCACTCATAAGTGAGCACATAGGAGCAGTGGCGCTGTGCATTTTTAAGTTGGAAACACTTTATCAGAGCTTTTCCAAGACGATGCCCAATGCCAGTGACCACTTTGTGGTTTGTGTCTACTTGGGTCACTTATACACACACACCACTGTTGAGCCAGAGAAATGCACAATCCCTACTGTTTCAGAGGTGCACTGACCCAGTCGTCTAGCAACAACAATCTTGTACTTGTCCAGCTGCTCAAGGACTTCAGTCAACACACTCACTACAAGACCTGGCTGTTCACCTAGTCTCTTAAGATTTTAGAGCATCAATGAGTAAGTGAACACTTTGACCCACACCTCTTAATCTTTGGATTCAGGTTCAGTCCCATTGCCACACACCAGCACATTATCAACATGCTCTAAATCTAAACCAAGCAGGAAAAAGTCAAGTGTACTGACTTTACATACTCATGCCCCGATCTGGATACCATAGATTTCCCTTTAGGTCCACTTGTCTCATCCTTATCCACGCTGATCCACTCTGAAACAGCAACAAAAACAGTTTTAGAACTAAACACGAGGAGCCTACACTTCTACATCCATCACCTGAACAATTCCTGTCTAGAAATTCTCAAATTTGCAGACAGGCATTGTTCAAGTGATGGATGTGGAAAACTTAAAAGACATTTAATCCTTCACTCTTTGCAGGTTACTGCTGCTAAGATGTAAAATGCATTACCATACAGTCTCTCCCTGGTTCCCATCCTTTCAGAGGGGACTCTGACTCTCATGGACCCTCGGATATTTCCTGTTTCCTCCCCACGGTGAGACAGGTAGGTGTGGAATTGCTGTGCTGTGCTGCCAATCATTGACTTCAGAGCCAACACACACTCTCCTAACAAGTGGGACCGCACACACAGAGCTCTTTGTTAGACTACAGTAAACTTTATTACTTTTAAACAAAACAAAACAAAAACCTTCATACCGTAGGACTCATATCCATCCAGTGATTTCACTGTTAACAAGAGATGTTGATCCTGCAGGTACTCGATCTCTGATAGAAGAGGTTTGAGTGTTGTTAACTGCTTGTTGGACCAGCCCACACGCAGAAAGTTGACGTTATCGCTGCTCTGACTGTCGTTCTCGTAACTTTTCTTAAACTCTGAGGATGAGAGACAGAAAGACATAGAGAGAGGCGCGGGGAAGAAAGGTTGGGGAAGAGGGTAAAGGGAACGAGGTGGGGGACAAAAAGAGGAGGGAGAGGTTTCAGGTTTTGCTTGCAGTTTATTCAAAAGTACATGGTGGACAGGTGGTAGGGGTGCAGCACAGGTCAAAAATGGATTCTAGTTTAAAGGTATACTGACTGCCTGAGATAGGGAAGGAGGGAGGAAGATACAAAAAGAAGAAACACACAGTTTTATTACATCTATTTCCGGGTTCTGTTGCTGTACCATAACTCCATCTGTGTGCATGAATGAGGCACTGAAAAGGTGCATTTGTATTCATCTCACCTTCAAGACATGTGGAGTAAAATTCAATGAAGAACTTGGTCCTGCTCGCCGTCTTTACTATGGCCTCAATGCTCTCGAACTCAATGTAGGCCTGCTCTGAAGACTTTGGCAAACCTGCACAGAAACAGGTGGACAGGAGGGAGGAAGAAGAGGAGGAGGAGAAAGACAGAAAGAGAGTGAGTGGGTGGTCCAGACTGGCATTTACCTTACTTTTAGATGTAAGCCTTAGCACAGAAAAAAAAAGCAAAACACATGAGGAATGAGGCAGAGGTATATAAAAGATCATTTAAAAATTGTACACTTAAAAACATTAACAATAAGAGCACGCAAATCCCAGATCTTGTGAGCAAAGGTTTGAGGGCAGAAGAGAGACAAAGTGAGACCAGGAGGAAGCGCAAGTTAAGAAAAAATAATTATGTCATTTGTACCTTTTTTGGAGACAAATTGGGAGGTCACCCCCACCTCGAATGTAGCAAATACAGGGGAATGATCACTGGTCACTATATCATCTGTACAGCCTGGCAAAAAAAAAAAAAGGTCAGTCTACTCAGCTTCATTATGAGCTATATAGATGCTGAGGTGATAATATGGGGAGCTTTTCTTCTGATGCGCTCACCATAGGAATTGCAGACTATGTGTGTTTCTGGGTAAGACTTCCACAGGATCCTGTCACACCAGGATGGAACATTAGTCCTCATCTGGGAGACAGAAAAGCAGAATTATCAGCATGAGTCATTAGAACAGGAAGTATTTATCAGACCTGGAGTAAGTCTGCCTGTGATTTTAAGTAAGTGAGCATACCCCTGTGGCCTTCTGCTTCTGCCAGACATATGTGTCCCTTGAGCCTCGTTCGTAACGGTAGGTGGGCGGGAACGAGATCTCTTCCTCCGCTGCATGCACAGATACGCACACAGACAGTAAAGGTTCAAAGCGTTGCATAACAATAAGTATAATTATGAAGAAAATGCACAACTGAGACAAAAGATGAGCTTCTCCCTCCTTTGTTTTTAAACAGTCAGATTTGATTGTTTGTGCTGATACTCTTCGACATATTCACAATATTTATGCCACAGGGTTGCCAATGACGACCACTTTCTCAGTGATCTGTTTGTATTTAAGAGGAACAGAGAGAGAGGCTGAGTTTTAGTTATCAATTTATCAGCTATAAAAGGTATTCTAAAAGTCTTTATAGTCAAAACTTCAGCAATGAATAACCCGAACCACCCAATTCAGAAGCTGAGACCATTCACCCAACCTACAATTTGGATCAATCACTGACAAGAAAGAAAGCATCCAAGTTCAATTCCAGCGAAGGTCAGCAAACAACCAGGTCTTGTTTACCCTCTCTGTATAAATCATAATTATCCAACTTTGTTTAACTCCACATTTTCCCCCTGGTTGTCCACACCCGTCCCGCAGTGGCTCTATGCCCCACCACGAGGGCACAGCCCACAGCTTAAGAAAACCAGAGGTGAACCAGGGGAACAACAAGAGTGCTGAGCAGGTGCTTTTAGGGAAGTATGAGTCATCCCTTCAGCTGTATTTACAAGACCACTGAAATTCTGTTTTAAGGACAGGAGTCTTTTGTTAGTGTTGAGATTGCACTATTATTAACATTTATTCCTCTACATTTAAACACATCCTGCTCTGACTCATGAGGATATTCATTACCACCACTAACCAAAGCGTAAAAAGACTTTATTCTTCTCCCTCTCCAGGTTGAGCTGGTCCACTTTCAGGAGGGGCTCAAATTCCTTCCTGTTAATGTAGTTTAAAATCTCCTGCACACACAAACACACACACAATCAGAAAGGGACGTTTCATCCATGTTTGGCTCTCTACCTGTGCTTGTATGTGTGTGGTTTGCTTCACCTGTATGTCCATATCCAGCCTGTAGTTGAGGTCACCCAGCCAAAAGAGGTGTGTGAAGCGCAGTGAAATGTCAAAGGAGCTCAGCTGTTTGTCTCCTAGTGAAAGCAGCCGCAGGATATCAAGGTAGTTCTGGTTCCTCCTGGAGGGTTCAAAGGTCACATGTATCACAGGTAAGGAGAGTTAAAAGAGAAACGCATGTCTGCTTTTATTTTATTTTTTTACAAACCTTTAATAAAATATAATGAAAAACCAAAACAAGTGAAAACTTCACGACTTCACACTACTATGATAAAACAGAAAGTACATTTTTAATATTACACAATGTTAATTATTGAACAAAAAAATGAAGCCAAAATACATACTACACCCCACATTTGACTTTACAATATTTTGGCATACACGGTCGACCACAACTTGTCCATGTCCTGCTTCCTGTGGAAACCCCCCCCCCCAAATCATCACCTCTGCACCACAGGTGTTTGTGCTCTGCATTATGGTCCACACACACATCTCCACACTGGTCTTGTCTGTCTCAAGGACATCGTTCCAGGAATCTTGCAAACCTAAGCTGTGCTGTCCTGTTCTTTCAGGAGAGGAGAAGCTTTCTCCTGTTAATCGTCCCAAACAAGCTGAAGCTGTATTCATTCAGTCTGTTTAAAACTGTGATGCTAACTGAGGCCTGTAGAGTCTGAGATGTAGCTCTTGGATTTTCTGCAGCTTTTGTGAGCACTGAAGATGTATTTTTATTATTTCCTGATATGTAAAACCTTGGAATTGACAGAGGGTGTACTTTCTTTGGGCATGCAGGAATTCTCTGCTGTGGATCTTGAGAGGTTAACAACTAAAAAAATAGAACATGGGTCAGACTATCACCATTACCTGGCAATCTTCTCATTCCCTGATGTCAAGTGACAGTTGACAAAGCCAAACGACGTCCCATTGAACATGAAAGAGACACCCACTGCTCCTTTGTTACCTAGAAACCATCGAAACAAACATTTTATTAAAAAAGTAAAGTAAGTGCAATTTGGAGCTAGTAACTAATGGTGAACATTACTCAACAGAAACATTTAAAGGATCTATTCGTCCCAAAACACACGACAAAATGCAATGAAAATCTTCAGTTTGCTGAAATGACATTCATTCTCTTACAATTTTATTTTAATGAAAGTTTAGATTTTAATTAACATTTGTTTACTAACACAAATCACACTTTTCCATTATAGTGTAACTAACAATCGATGTAGTAATAAACGTTGCTCAATTAGGCCATTGTTTAGGAAGAAAATCCGGGTTATTCCCTCCTACATTTGAATCAGGAAGCAAAGCATGAGAAGGAATAACAAAGACTGAATCCGGAGTTACCCAGCGTGTTGGCGATGCCCGTCTTGACACTGGACATCCCAACATGGCTGATCCGATTCTCATGTTCAGGTTTCACCAACACAGCAAGTTTAATGTTCCACAGAGTCTGCACGGCAATCTACAGACGAGAACAAGACGCAATGAGGAACCTACAGTCATCATTTCTGCATTCACACTGTACAAAAATAGCTTCTTTTCCCTCATCGTCAGCTCTACCGTCTTAACCTTCAAGTGACCGAGTGGGGTCATTGATGCGCAGTGTTCTATAGTTACATGTGCTGTTATGATATTTTTGAACTGTAACAGTGTTTTCTGCCATGAATTTGTCAGTCTTACAGGAACTGACGTGTGGTGGGGTTAAAGGAAAGTTGCATTAGGTCATTTATAACCTCAGAAATAACTGTTAATTGCGTAATTAGGCATCTCAATAAAACAGTTACAATTTCCAGATATTTTGGTAACTGATATAGTTTGAGTGTTTCTGAACACAGATACAAAACATGTGGCAGGATTTAGTCATCAGTTCTACATTTTGGTGTTAAAATTACACTTGTTATCTAAGCTAAAGGGAATTCACTCAAACATACCTCCAGTTTTAAAATGTTTCTTTTATAGTATTACTGAAACAAAGAAAATTTGTTCTGAAAGAAGGATCAGACATATATAAGAAACCGGAGTTACAGGATATGGGCTCTCCCCCATCATTCTCATTATGGAGGCAAGTTCGGCCCATCCAACACCATTAAAAGCTTTATTATACTCTCCTCTGCAATCTTCTACTTCCAAATATACTAAAAACACGACTGTGGCATCTTGTCTTAAAATTTGGTTCCAATTTAGATGCCACCTTGGCTTACTAGAACCCTCAGTTGGCGCACTGCTCGCAGCTAATCATAACTTTTCTCCCTCCTTGCAGGACAGTATTTCCTCTGTATGGGCTGGGCTCGGTATAAGAGATCTCTATGTTGACTGCTCGTTTGCCTCCTTCCAACAATTAATTGGCACTTACAAGCTCCCCAGTAGACATTTTTTCAAGTATCTGCAGGTGCGTCATTTTGTTTATACCACATTCCCAGGATTTCAAGCAATCCCTAACCCTAGACTATGAAATATTTCGGAAATTCTCTTCAATAAAAGGGGCTATTTCCTCTATTTACACGTGGATCTATAGTCTCCACTCTAGCCCCTCTAACACTCTAAAAACATTGTGGGAGGCAGATCTGGGAAAGATGATCTCGGGGAGGGTCTTGGGGGACATCCTAATGAGGGTTTGCAGGTCCTTAATCTGTGCCAGGCAAAGTTTTATACAATTATACAATTACATAGAGCCCATTATACTAGGGCAGGCTTAGTGATAATGTTTGATTGCGTCCCCTTTATGTGATTGATGCCACCAGGATGTGTCACAGATGAAGGAATTAGTACAGGTATGATAAACACAAACATGTATCAAATATAAATAAGACCGCCTGGACCTCTTAGTAGCTAAAACAGCTTGTCCACCTCAGGGTTAACCACATCACCTCCTCATTTTCTTTATAAACATTTATAAAGCCATAGACAGACTGGCCTTCTCTCCTCACCGGCTTATAATCCAGTTCTGTCTGTTCTTTCAGCAGAGCGCGCAGTGACTCCACCCACTCCCGTTCACACACTGAATTTTCCTGGGATCCAAACACATACAGGTCATGAGGGATGGTGACGGTCATCTCGTCCAGCGTTTTCCCGAGACCGCGACACAAAATCCATGAGGCCACATTTTTGGGTGTAGGCACAGAGCCTAAAAAGACAGAACAAAAAAAAAAGTGGCCTTTTTGTTACTTTTTCAAATGTTTGATCAGTCAGTATTTGTAGCCATTAAGAGGACTTTTGTGGAGTGACTAACCCATATTCCAGGTGCCTATGAAGATGGAAATCATGTCTGGCTCGTCCTGATTGGAATGTTTGTTCTTCATCAGCTGCAGCAGCTGGCAGAAAGCCTCCCGCTTCTGAAGCAAACACACACATCAGTGAGTGGATGATGCCAGTGAAGGCTATGTCACTTTAAAGGACCTTTCAACATCTTCATTGTATATATTCTATACACTCACCAAAAATTTCATTGATTACACCTTGCTAGTACTGGGCTGGGCTTCCTTTTGCCTTCAACTGCCTTAAATTTTTTGTGGCATAGATTTACCCAGAGAACTGCTGGTCAATACATTCTTTTACTTTGGACCGTTCTTTGGAAACCCTAGAGATGGCTGTATGGGAAAATCCCAGTAGATCAGCAATTTCTGAAATACTCAGACCAGCCTGTCTGGCCCCAACAACCACGTTACGTTCAAACTCACGTAAATCACATTTCCACCCCCATTCTGATGCTCAGTTTGAACTAGAGTGGGTCATCCTGGTCATATCTAAATGCCTAAATGCTTTGAGTTGCTGCCGTATGATTGGCTGATTAGATATGGTTGTTAATGAACAGCTAAACAGGGGTGGACAGTCTCAGTGGAAACTGAATTCAAAGCAGAGAATTCAATATGGGTCTGTTCAATACATTTGGCATCGTTACTGCAAATATGATTATGTACTTAGGCAAAAAGGGATATGGGAGAGCATTTCTGCCCCAGTTTGAATGTTGCAGTTGTCTTTGCACCACAGAGTAGCTGTAAATTACCAGGTTTTCTTACACTTGGGAATTATTTATTTCAGATCATTAATGCATCTATTTGTTTTTCGTGTACAGACCTTTGCACTAGTGAAGATGAAGTCTTTCCTCTGGCTCTTATCCTTCTCCTTCTCAAACACAATGCCCAGTTTATTCTGCACCCGCTGAGACTTGATCAGCTGACGTACTGAAAGACAGAGAGACAGGCGAACAGACAGAGGTTTAGAGATGGGAAGTTGCAGATAAATAGCTGAAAAAAGGACAACAAAGTCAATTAAACAGAAGACAAAGTAGAAGAAAAGCTGCCAACGATGGCATTAAAACAAAAATCATGAAGAATATTAGGTTATGTGTGTTATTTAATATCTTTCAGTTCACATAGATTTAAACTGGTTTCATGGTGGGATACAGACAAACTGGCACACTACATTGTAGCAAAGACGCATCATCTCACCCTAAACACAATTCAAATATCACAAAGCCTTTTATATGCTTTTATAACATGCACTTATAATCATCATCAGGCAAAAGAGCAGCTGTTCTCAGTTATCATACAATGCGTCACTGTCTGGGTGGCTTAACTCAGTTTCTGCTCAGTAATTTTCTGAAGATAAATATCACAGTTCATGAAATACAATTTTTTTTAATGGTAAATGGTGCTCTAGTCCTCACTTTTGTCGTGTGTGTAGGTGATCCAGTCTTCCTGATTGTCCTTCATCTTCTTCATCACTACCAGCCTTCCTCCCTCTACGTCCACAGAGAGCGTGTACTTCTGGCTCTTTCCAATCTTTGTCAGTTCTGCCAGGTAAACATCAAGTTTCACCTGTAATGAGCCACAGGAGAAAGATTACACCACAAACGCATATGGAGCACGCTTCTGTAAACCATGTGTGTCTACAGAGCAAACACCAAATCGACACCACCAGGGGTCTCCAAAACGGAACACAAAAGCTTGTTGCTTCTGTTCCATCAACAGTATTAGATCCATGTCAGTGATATGCAGCCTCAAAAAGCACAAGAATAAAAATTTTGATGATCACAGTTCTCATTCTGTTTTAGAGGTTTATCTACCAAGTGATCCAATTCTATACATACAGAGCCTCCTTCACACACCAGTTATCTGGGGCAATTTGAGGTTCAGTATAATGCCCAGGGACACATCATCATACAGGCTGGAGAACTGAAGAGGACGGAGATCAAACTGCCGACCTCGATTAGTGGACCACCCGCTTCTTCGTACATGTATTTTGACAAAGTGCTCTTTTTTGATGCGTAGGACTTACTAAGAACCACAAGACTGTAAAAAAAAAAGAAGCCTATAAGTGAAAGATGTACATTCATTCTTGCTCTGACTCACTGAATGTTAGTGTGTTTGGGTGTCACTAGGCAAAATCAGATGCCACATTTCATTATTGCAGCATTTCTCTGCAACAGGAAACTACTGAAAGGATGTAACCACAGAGAACACAGGCTCTGCCAACAGCCAATATTTTAATCACTCATCTCTCAACTCTTTTTTTTTTTTCCTCTCTCACAGTCTTCCTACTACATTTATAGTTCATGGTGCTGGCACATTTCAAAATAAAACTACTAAAATCAAAAATGTGGGCTTACATTCATACAATTTTAGAAATATGAGACCTCAAGTGATGAATACTATGACAAAGATAATGTGGCCAGAAATGCATTTCAAACATTCTTTTGGTGTCACATCACATCTCACATCTGCTTGGAAGCTTCCTTTGTTGAGGGGTATATGACTTTCAAGCCTATCTTAACTAACAGTTAATAAATCAAATACAGACTTTGAGACCAGTGTGTGTGTGTATAAATAAATTCAGTTTTTAGCTGACCCTGAAAAGGTCAAAGCCAAGCAAAACGATAACATTACTGTGATGATATTGACCTCCATCACCTTGCAGTGAAACAGCCGGTAATGAAGTACAGTGTGAAGGCATGCATGTTTGGCGGATACAGATGCGTACCTCGAAGGCCTGCACAGGAATGGCTTTGCTCTGACGCATGAAGTGCGGAGGAGGGGAGCATGAAGAGGGCAAACTCATGTCCTGTAGCGCTTTCAGAGCCTGAGGGGACAAAAAAACACACACACAAACAATTTAAAGAAAGAGCAAGGCCAAAAGAGACTGAAAGGAAAAGAACAAGATACAAAAATACAATTAAGATACACACAGGTATAACAAAATGATCTGTAACATTTTCATACATTAAACAGGACATTATCCTTAATATGGACACCCTGAACCTTGTGTTTCTTCTGAGTGGTAGCCCATCAGAAGAAAGTTGGCTTAAAGTGGGAGGAGATAAAGCACCTTTGTTTCAAACAGAGGATGAATTCAGTGGCTGCACCTAGGGCCAGTGTAATATAAATAAGGGTTATTTTGAACCGTGAATCCTGGAAAGTTACTCTAGCTGATTCTAAGAACAAAAACAGCAACCTAAAAATGAGCATAATGGGTTCACTTATCAAGTGTCAAACTTTGATTAATGCGCCTCTCTTTCCATCTGTGTGACTTACATGTCCTGTGTGTAAAGACCTCAAAAGGAGAGAATGTCACATGCTGGGCTACAAGCACACCCCGCAGAGCTTCTCGACAGATGATCCATTATAAGGAGACGGTTATCTAAACAAAACCCTTCCAAACTACCAGAGTAAGTGAATACATGGAAAAAAAACCCCTGAAAAATAGAAGATATGAGATAGAAAAAATGAGGGAGCAGAAGTGATCATGGGTAAAAGATTAATTTAAAATTCTTTCCAACTGTAGCCGTTTTTTATTTATGTAGTGATATGAGTTAATCTATACACTTGTGTTTGACTAACACAAAAATGAATTCATCCTCCCATTCTGGATGAAAATGGTATGTTTTTAACTTCTTCTGCAGGGCCCCTGCCATTCTGACAGCCTGCTATCTTGCAAAGCTGCATCTTTGCGCTTTATTCGACTGCTTTTTTGCAGTGCAGACAGACAGGACAGTGGGAGGAGAGATGGGGGAAGACACAGTAAATGACAACTATAAGTCGGGACTTGAACCTGCACCATCTACACTGCCACGTGGCATATGTGGTCACCCGCTCTACAGGTAGGAATGAGTTGACCACTGGAGGGGACACGCATCGGAAACCTGACAGATCCGAAAATACTGAGCAAAACATGAAAATAATCGATTTGATGTTTTACTTCTTTTTCAAATGTTTCTTGGAAAAATAGCGTTGTGTACACCTATATTATTGCATGTATAATTTACATATGTATATGTTTTATAATTGTAAGATGTGGGCAAACCACCAAACAAAATTACTTTTATCAAGCATAATGACCATGTCATTCCAGAGCTGTACTTTATTAGGTGGCTGCACTGAAACTAACAAGCTGAATATCTCAGTAGCACAAAACTAAGTGCAAAGTTTGAGGTTTTATTGGTTGAAAACATACTGGAAAGAAATGCATTTATGCAGGTTGACTGCCAATAGAACAGGTTCTAACATCAAAGAACCCTCACAAATAATGTAATGAACAAATGATTCACTTTTTAATATAAACCTCAAGTAAACAAAAAAAAAAGCTATTAAAATATTCCTCTTCAGTTTAAAACTGTTTGTTTGGCCAACAAAAACAAAATCTAATAACTAAAAAATATCAATAAAAATAACAGAACAGAAATAACTAGACAAGCTGTGTCCTCACTGACTCACAGTGGGCTGTTGCACTTTACAGACCTGCATTTAATAACTGGCCAAACAGGCAAAGTTAGCCATCAAATATTGGACGAGTGACCATCCCAGGATGCAGATGATTGAACCAAAAAGATTTGGTTTCTATATATGAAAGTAAACTGACAACAAGACGTTATAAACGAGCCACATTCATGGCGACATTCCCAACAGACCGTTTTACCTCATCCAAGAGTTTCTGACTCCTGCTGCTGTCTTGGAGGGGGGTGGGGGGACCGGAGCGCAGTGACAGGACGCTATGTTGCGTCTTCAAGATTTCAAAATCAAGGAGTTTTTTTCCTCCGCAGTGTAATTTTTGGGTGGGACAAACGCGCCTGTCTCCAATATGGGACGACCATGCAAGCTGTATGGGCGTCTGTATTTTCGGGATCTCCTTGTAAAGTCTCAAAGATCTACTGGTTTGTGGCGGTCGACGGATTGACGATTCAACCCGTTGATGACAGGTGGAGTCCTCTGATAAGTGTTTGTCAGAGGACTCGTACCTATGGCAGATCCTGCAACTGTACCACATTTTTACTTGATGACTCGCAAAGTGAAAGCAATAGCAGCCATGTTGTTTGCCACAGCTGTTAAATGTAGCGTCTGCACTTACCTTCTTCTCTATGGAGGACAGCAGGTCTTTGAGAATTGCCAACTTGGTCACAAGGTTCTCCAGCTCCTGGTCTCCAGCCTGATTCACCGACTGATGGGACATAAAAAAAAAAAGACAATTAGAGTTGGCGTAATGTGTTCAGCTTCAAATCAGGAACAGAACACAATTAAAATTGTGGCATTTATGAAGTTTGGGGAGCTTTCAACTACAAAGAGAGCAGCACTGAAACTGCACAGCAAGCACAGACTTACTTAAATATTTTCTTACAGACTATTATTAAGGCTGCATAACCAGTCTGTCCATGACTCAGCCAATCAGGTTCTATTCAAACCTTCCTCAAACTAATTCCTAGTGCATGCTTGTGGGCTAAAGTGACTCCTCAACTTTAATTACCCTTGAAGTCAAGGATTTTGCTGAGACAGCATCAGCTCTATACATGAACATGTCTGCCAAAAAAACTAAAGAATTCCACCTGGCCAGTCCTTTAAATCTGCTTTT
>VOQJ01012380.1:0-20671 GCA_015052665.1 Apistogramma diplotaenia
AAGATTGGAGAAGTGAGGGGCTGGGGGGCTGGGGGTTGGGGGGGGGGGGCAAGGTCGGAGTTTAGGAGACCTAGGAATGTTAATCCTCTTTGTTTCCCAGCAATGATTAAACTTTTCTAATATCAGGCATGACAAGAAAAAACGGGTCAGAAACGGGTCAGCTGTGGGAGAAGAGGAAAAAACAATAGCAAAGCTGGTGGTTATGCTTCACAGCGTTAGAGCTTTTTTTAAAAAAAAAAAAGAAAAATCTCACAGTGCAAAGCCACAAGCAAGCTGGAGTTATTGCCTGCAGGCATTTGTGTACAACATCAAACCCAAAGGCTGTTGGTGGTTAACAGGTCTCAACTCCACTGGACTGGCTGCAGATCAGTCGTAAAGTGGACATGCATATTTACACCCTAAATGAAACCAAGCTACCTGAACTCTAACATACTGGCCTGGTAAGCCATACCAGTTCATCGCAATACCTGGGACCATGTGACTTTAAAAATATATCATGCCCGCTCCTACTGTGTGAAAAAGGCTTTAGATCTGGCAGGCTGAGCGGAGGAGTCGCAGAGAACCACTTAGCAGCTACGCAAGGCTAATCAGGGGTGGGAGGTCACTACAAAACTGTGTGTGCATAACCCCTGCGCTTCCTGGAAACTGTGTTCTCTGGAGAAGGATGAAGAGACGACGAGCACACATTTTCCACAGTTTGAGAATTCCCTGAGGCTCTGGGGACTGGATGTTACCCCCACCCCCCACCCCCATCCTCTCACCGCTTTCAATGAGCTGCATCATTACCAGCAGATTTAAAGGCAGAGCAGGCGAAGAGCAACGGAGGGAAGTGAAAGGCAAAGGATGCGTTAAGTGGAGCATGTATGTGTCTGTTATGCACTGGTGTCAGCAGGGAGACAGATTGGACAAGTATTTCCTTGCCTTTCAGAGGACAGGCCCTCTCACAGGAGGGCTCAGACACCATAAATCCTCTGTGATTTTTTTTCCATGCCCTTCTGTCTCTCTCTGAGCCCCAGTTCTAGTTGTAGTGTCGAAAAGGATCTGATTCATAATTTCCCCCCGTAGCACAGCATTAGCAGAGCTCACTTTCACACGGACTATTCATCACACACTCTTAACCTGCATTAACTGACACTACCAGCTTGTCCAGCACCCACAGCCACACTGGACTGTTTCCTCCGATACACCATTAAACTCTAACTTTCCTATTTATCTGTGTGATTCTGCTATGTTGAGTATTACAAGTACTTTATTGCTTTTATTGTGAAATGCCATAGACACCCACTTAAGCCCTTTCACACGCTCTCACTTGACTCTATATATATTCTTCCATCAAAAGCAGTGCGGCCCTGATCATTAACATTCTTAGATTCAAGGGGAGTTTTATCACTCTAACCACACAAAGCAGCCCCTCCTTTGAAGTTGAGTTATGGACAGCGTCTGACGGGCAAAAACAGTTGAATCTGGCTGTTTGAGAGGGAAAAGGGCCACTGTGTATCTGCTGAGTATGTGACAGAAGGATTTACACCCTCACCACTGGACCAGTTCACTCATCAGGTCATACACGTTCCTCAGATTCTTTGCTTCGCAGGGAAAACCCACTATATGACCCCCACCCCCACCCCCCAAAAGAAAAGAAAAAAAGAGAGATAAAATCTCACATAAATGCACATAAGACACCGCAATACACAAAAAACATACATGGGTGCAGGCCAGTATTTATTTGTCCTGCACATGACTGCCCCCTTCTGGTCTTTAACCTTTAAGTGAATGGTTTCCTGTATTTGATTGGGAAAAGGGGATTTTTACTGATGTCATCTGTTGCAATAAATGTGTGGCAGCTTTCAAAATATTTTAAAAACTCATTAGAGAAACAGTGATAAGTCACTGCATATTAGATATCATATAGCATGAATTCATAACAACAGTCTTGGTTTTTAGCTCTATATCAATTTTCACACAGCCTTACAAAGTTTCAAAAAACAAGTTTATCACAAAAAGTAAGGCAATTTGGTTTGGACAATTGTTTCTTTGTTGTAAAAATGCTTCTTGGTAATAAATAATAATAAGTAATTTCCCCTTAAATGGAGCCACATTTGTAAGAAAAAATGCATTTGTAGGTTGAGCAGCAGAGTTGAGTTTGTGGGTTGGATGATTGAAGTCTGAAGAAACAGGACATATTGGGACTTCTATCCCTAGCATCCTCCTGTGTCACACCAACTGCTGCATGTCCTCCATCACTACTGTACATCCATGGACGTCCACTGTGGCCTTCCTTTTTGCCTTCCACTTGTCAGCTCCATCTTCAACATTTCTTGCCCAATATATCCACTTTCCTTCCTCTGTTCTCATCCAAACCACTCAACCTGAGCTGGCCCTCTGATATCATTTCCATCCCAGTCATTCCTAATGACAATCTTAGCATCTTTAACTCTGTCATCTCTGTCATCCTTCTGTTAGTGTCACAGTTTCCAAACCATACATCATAGCAGGTCTCACCGCTGTATTGTAAACTCTCTCCCACCTCACTTTTTGACAGGAGTTGAAAAAAATTCTGGAACTGAGCAATTAGAGCGGGCTGAAGCCTGAGATTTTGGCACACATGGATTTGTTGTACTTACTCTGACCTCATTAATTGAATATTTGGTCATGTTTAATATGGCCATTCATCACTGTAACAGTATATATATGACAGAATTTAGGGAACATATAATAGGTCCACTTTAAGCTCTAAGTGCACCTATTATTAAGCTCAAATAATTTCATAGAAATGTGCCCATCCTAGAAAACGTATTTTCACTTTTGCTCTAAAGCTTGTGTTCTGTAGAATAGCACTTTTTCTCCGTTTCTAACAGGAAAGGTTTGGCTTTTTAAAAATGTCCTCTCCTGTCTGCCATCAGAAGGCATAGAGCTGATGTGGTGATAACTTAGAAAAATATTTTAATTTGAATAACACTACTCGGCGCCAGGTTTCAGATCTTTGGAATACTTAAGAAAAGCTGAGGACAGTTCCATTTGGGTGGAAAAAAGTGAACAGATGGAAAGCATGTACAGTACAGTAATAAGCTACTAACTTGTAATGCATCACCAACATTTAAGGTCTATATAGAAGGTCCTTTGCTAAGAAAAGTGCTGGTCTGTTTGCACTTTTGTCTCCCCTTTATATCCCTCATTTGACTTCCTCGACCCTCGAGTACCTGCAGAGAGGGTCCAGCATATTCTCCCATCTGTCCCCTGATGCACATTCCTTCAATAAGCACTCTCCAAAACACTGCTAGTTGCCATGGCAGTGCTAGCAGCATAAGTAAATAACAGAGAGGGGGGATAATGTCCTTAGAATGAGGGAGTACTGAATGTGGTGGTGGACAATAAGGTATGTGCATGTGTCTGTTTTTGCCACTGTAGGGCCCCCTGGGACAGCTTCCTGTCAGCATCACTGCAGTCTCTGCAAACACACACTGACATCTCAACTTGCCACACACTAACACACACACGCATCACATGCCTACACTTTGCTTGTATCCACCACGAATGGTCACTTAGGTGATGTCAATGTGCAGCAGATGTGCACCACTTTACCACACATGTGCTCCTTATTGTAATTGTATATTTCCGCATGTTTGTTTACAGGATGGCTACTTGTGATTCTGAAATAAACCACATCTACTGTCTCTGAGTCTCAATCCTGTTTAGTCTCACACACGCATGGCAAACACACAGGTAAAGCATGTTTAGTCTGGTCATATTATTTCCCCTTTAATTTCCTCTGAATGCTACGTCACTTTAAATAAAAACAGATCGGAGGGCCCAGTTCCGCAAAACGTGTGAAGCGTCTGAATCAGGTAATGACTAATTACAAATCACATAAACAAACATGCACACTTATCTGACCCACTGATAATGAAATTTCAGCCGTCGAGACGTTAGTTGTTAAAGGGTGAAGAAGGGAGGTGCATGAATGTTCAGAAGTGGATTCATACACACAAACACACACATTTGCTACTTGTCAGGTCCCTCATTAAAAACACTGTCCTGTAATTCTGGCCAGGACTGGTCTGAAACACCAACTGGCCATTAGAAAGCAGACATTTAAAATAAATAAAAAAAAGTCTCACATTCATGTTCCCTGTTTCTCGCTCCTTCTCTGTCTCTTTACTTCCCTCTCTGACCCAGCTCCACTGAAGCAGCTAAATGCCAATTAGACACTGGTGAAAGACATGAACAGAGGAATTTACTAACTGAAAGTTTAATCCTTCCTCGTCCAATATTCACTGTGGGTTCCCTGTTGAATGGTCAGTTTCAGCGGGTCTGATCGTGTATATAAATTAAATGCATACATCTGCACGTGTGCCAGTGTGAGCATGTGTTTCTGTACACCACAGTGTTTGTCACATAACAGGAGCAGACTGCATGTGCACTGGTTTTCTGAATGCATGTGCAAATGACTGACTAAAGGAAGTCAGGACTGCAGAGGAAGACAAAAAACATCTTAGGTTTGTTTTTCAGGGATTTAATTCATTTGTGATTTAACAGTGTCAAATACCAGGTTTGATCTGAAGCAGTCTCTGATTCAGTTTGGCCCGCTTGCCAAACTTTTCATTTCAGAGCTCTTAATCTCCACTGTTTTCTAAAGTCTCGATTCTTATGCCAGCGTTGCTTAAATGCACATTAATACAATGCAATTTTGAGGATGTCGGCTTCATCAAAGCACAGCAAAATGTTACAGAACACCTTCAAAAGATTTGCGGCTCTTGCTGACGACGAGCCAATGGATCAAAAATGTTTCCTTCATAGAAATGTTTTAAGAATTAAGTTATCAACTGAAGCTAAATACTGTGCAAACATTTTCATATTGCATGTTTTGGACAGCACCTAAAATGTTTTGCCTGGACGTGCGCACATTCACTCTTTTTTCCTTTTCCTCTGAGTGGCCATGTATGTTTTTCTTTCCATGTTGGACATAAAACGCAACAGAGAGAAAAGGCTTGAAGTGAACTTAACTAGTTCCTTGGTTACCGCTAAGTAGCTTCAAAACAATCCATAAAACACACCTCGTGCACTTGAGACCCATAAAGCATGGCTGGTACACCCACTGGACCAGTTCAGTTGAATTGTAAAACTACCCACTACATCATGAAAACAAAGCACTACCACAGTCTATCCAGATCGTACACATACTGTATGTATGATATATAACCCTGCACAGTCCTCACTTCTGACCTAATGGGGACCCTCAGGCGGGTAAAACTGCCCCTCCATTCTGTGCTTGATTATCTGGAATCCACATCTGGAGCTAACCAAGCCCTCAGGGCCTGAGGTGAGCCAGAGTGTATCCCGTCATGGTCAACACAGGCTGCAGCAGAACAGCTAAAGCACCTGGGCTCAGGATGCCAGGGCTGAAAGCCTCCAGGTGAACGCTGAGGAACAGAGTGATCCTTCAATCTGCGCCCTGAAGGCACTTCTCAGATCGGTAACAATTTAATAATCCATCTGCACCTAATAAATCACATTCAAAATACATAGAAACCCTCCTTCCTTCCCCGTCTACTCATTTTGAATGTGTTACTGTTTTATAGACAGAAGAATGGCAAAGACATTTTCTCTAAGCATTTGAAGGAAAATGCGTTTCTGTGTGTGGTCACATGTGACTGTATATATTGGCCTGCCCTGCATATTGAATGTGTGTGCATGTGTGTGTGCGTGTGTGTGTGTGTGTGTGTGTGTGTGTTTCCCCCCCAAAATACATATGAACCAGCATGCAGCTGTGCACAGTAGTGGCTCATATTGGTGGGACTGTTCCTCTAAGTGTACGTTAATCAGGCAGACTGTCCCACAGTGAGGACAGGGATGGAGACGACTACCTGCTCATGCAGCAATGAATGAAATAAAACCCCTGGAGCTGATCGAGAGCTGAGGAATGCAGGTCAGCGCCGCAGGAGAGGGCCGCATTAATGCAAGGCAGATGTGCATTACTGGATCCTATAGTTATTATTCATACTCCCCAAACATCAGATCTCCAAAGCTACACAGGGTCTCTGAGATGACAAAGTGGGACTGGTTTACATAACCCTGTCTCAACAATACCTTGTACAAATAAGCACGGAGTCAGAAATGGACATGGAGATTGGGTAATGATTTGAGAGACTCGAGAGAAATGAGCAGGCTTCCAGGAAAGCGACACATGTGTGGGAATGACTGTTTACATGCACAGCACTTTACTGAACTCACTGTTTCATTTTAATTAATCTCAGTTTTTGTCTTTGATACAGGCCGGCTGCTTTCATAGGGAGATCATATTGTTTTGTAAACATAAATCTATGACGAGAATTCCCTCACACAATATTTATAAAATGAAAGTAGGGTTCAAACTGAAAAGTGGAAATTAGACTGACACTGCTGTGGTGGAAATGCTAGTGTAACTCGGGCTCAACGCTTATTGCGCCGTATCCTTTTTGCCTTTTCACAAAATAACCAAAGCAAATTCTACATGTTGAAAGTACAACAATTGTCAATCTTTTTTGCACTTTCAAACAGCCCCTCCTCCCCTCAGCGGGACATTGAGCGTCCTGTGATATGTAAAACATTTTCTCAGCATATGAAAACCAAAACACAAGCTCAAAAAGTCCTGGCAGCTCTTTAAAAGCGTCCTGTCAAAATATAGTATTCTAAATAGACGTTAAAAGGCTTTGGGGAAGTGATGTCACAGGATATGCATGTGCTGATGACTAACACATTGCGCGGATTTTCACAAGACGCAAATGCCAGAGTGACACCTGTGATCGTAGCAGCGCGCGTCTGCGGACCAGAATAAATTAGAATACGTAATAAGTGAATGCTTGAAAGCATGAATTCCTCACTTGGTAGAAAGTGATGGTTCATTTAGACGTGTGACTCAGGAGGTAAAGCAGCAGCAACTGGTTAAAAGAACTACACATTCATTTAACTTTGGCAGCCAGTGTCTTATTTTATGTGGTGTTGATGGAAAGTTTCTGCACGTATCTGTGCCTGTGCTCACTCTTGCTGCTCTTTGTTTTGCTGCTTTAGGGGACGGTAACACACAGACCAAAACTAAAGTGACTGACTTGAGCTGGCTGGCACACACTGGGGCCTTTTGTCTGGCTCTGTGGCTTCACCTTTACTACTTTCATTTTTATCAATAGTAATAGTAGCTAAATTTAACCTCTACAAGGGCTCTTGTAGTGCAACAAACATATGGCCACAGACATACATTTGGAAAGTACTGTGAGTGGCAAAAGTGTGACGAGAAGTAGAGTAACACAACTCTGAGTGATGCTCAACTTTTTCTTGCTCGTCAGTGATTGCAAAAATGTGATCTAACAGGTATGAATGTGAATATAAATACTTGTGTTCTGTGTCCACTAGTTTCCCCTCAAACGACCTTAACAACTCTTTTTTTTTTGTTGTTGTGCATTTTGAAATGAGACAGTGAGCGACCCAGCCCAAGGTAATATGACAGTGGTGAGGTTGAACAGAAAGAGTTTTCTGTTTCCCAGGAAATCTGCATTCTTGCATGAGCCGCTGGCATAGATCTCTCCTCGGGAACATCTGGGAGCCTCCCTTCCACTGAGGAAACAACAGTCAACATCAGGTCTCAGAGCGTACTGCAGAAAAAATAATCCAGGCTGCAGCGTGTCTGTGAACCGACACTGACTGTAAATTAATAGTCACCTGTTGACAACCAAACCTAAAGAAATATTTGACTTTATTTGGTGGCGTGCTGCTGCCGGCTTTGAATGCTTTGAGAGAACATTTTAGAGCACTTTGTTTAAAAGCATTCCCTTCCCTATTTAGTGTTTGGTCATTAACCCTTCCCCAGGTTACTAATTTATAGTGTTTCTTTTATTTGGCTTCACTTGACCCTCCCTGTCCCGTTCCATAAAAACCGAGAGGGTGCCCTGTTGCTTTACAACCAGTTAAATTACACTTTGATGTTTTCGCTCTGTTTTCAGCAGTGATTAAATTGCTGACCCTAGTAAACATCTGACCTCGGCTAACTGAACCGGTCTGCAGCTTGTCACAGAGAAAGTGGCATATTGCAGGAGTGGTGCATTCATATATACGTTGCTGAACGCTGAAACTAGAACAACTGTCAAAAACACATTCCTCTGAATGCCAAAAAAATTCGGAGCCAGCGCAGTGGAATCTTGGCTCCCAAAAGAAAGCAGTGTGTGATGGCTGTGTTCTCCGGAGCAGCGTGCAGAAGAGACAGCTCAGCATGCGGGAAAACTGAAAGATGCTTGTGGGAAAGGATTCTGTGTGGTTAGCGTGACAGAGAGAAAAGGGATGAGTTTGGCATACGAGACAGACAAAAGATGTTGATCGTTGCAGATTCCAGTGTAAAATATGGTGGTAAAAGACTTGGTTAAGTTCAGAGACTTAAAGGGAAAGTTCAACGTGGGAAAATCCCTGATTAGTTCTCTTTGTTGGATGAGATGGATGAGAAAACTGATAACACTTAAACGCATGTATGCTGTCGCCAGCAACCAGTTAGCTTATTCTATAGACTCCTAACAGGTTCGCTGGCCCAAAAACACCTATCAGCAGACTCCAGGAAGGGGAGAATACAGCCGGAAGACCAAAACCAGCTGATGTGACCTGCAGCATCCCAAATGGGCCACAAAACAATAACAGGCAGGTTTATTAAAGGAATGAGTCAGCACTGCTTTATGTGATTTCCAATGCATCACGGGTACAGTCATGCATATCAGATAATTGGCATGTATATTTATATTTATGGCCACTACTCTTCTGAAACCAAGTCTTGGCACTTGGCAGCCATCTTGGTAACTTGGTAACCTAACATCATCAAGCCTCAATCCAAATGAATGAGGAGAGTCGCATAACCGCAATTTAAACAGTCCAATGGGCATAAAAGCACACTGGTGGTCTAGAATCACCACTCAGATCTGATCAAATCTGTTTAGGTTAGTGACTTTGCCTCGAAAAATATTTTCCCTCTTAATGTTATACCTCTGCCACAGTTTCACCACATTATGGATTCATTTATAACTCAGTCCTGAGTGCTGACACAATCAGTGCCACTGGCTTATCCCATCAGAGCATTGAAAATGGGATACCAGTTACGTAGCATGCCACCACACAGCTGAAAGTGCCTTGGAAGTCAAATGTATGTTCATCAGTGCAATAAAATTAGATTTTATGTTTCAGGGTTCAGATAATGTAAAGCACATAGCTCAGAATAGCTCTTTGGGAGCAGGGGCCAATACCTTTGGCAAATTTATTTATATTCTATTTTAGTGAAAAAGAGTTTTCAACAGACTCCATAGAACTAAGTGCACACTCACTGCTTCCATGGGAATTAAGAAGGTAAGTAGCAGCCAGGTGCTGCTAATCAAATGTACTTCCAAGTGAGATCACCTCTATAAAAGCAGACGTCTCAGCTGTTTGCTGTCTGGAGCTTTCAGATGTGTGTAAACACAATGCCACTATCTTCTGAGGCGTGGATCTCTGAGCAAATTCACTCCAGGGTCATAGACTCTGCAGGCCCCACTTAGCATGTCAAATGTTGTAAGTTTGTGACAGTAAAATTAAAAAAAGACTGAACAAGTTTGGCTCGTTTAGAAGGCTATCAGGAGAAAGCATCTTCTCTCTAAAAAGAACATGGCAGCACAGCTTAGATTTGCAAAGTTGCATCTGAACAAACAGCATGACTTCTGGAACAATGTCCTTTGGAGAGATGTGACCAAACTGGAGATGTTTGGCTATAATCCACAAATGCCACATTTGGTGAAAACCAGACACAGCAGATCAGCACACACACCTCATAACAACTGTTCAAACACAGTGTTGGAGGGATGATAATTTGGGCTTATTTTGCAGCCACAGGACTTGGTCATGAACTTCTCAGTATACGAAAGTATTCTAGAATCAAATGTAAGACCACCTGTCCGACAGCTAAATTTGGCCAAAACTGGTGAATGCAAAAGCACAGTGATCCCAAACGCAGCAGCAGATGTACAGCGTAATGGCTGAAAAAGACTTACGGTGCTGCAGTGCCCCCGTCAAAGTCCAGGCCTCAAGCTGCCTGTGGCACACACCTCAATGCCAGCAAACCTTCATGAAATGGAGCAACTTTGTAAAGAAGAGTGGGCCAAAATCCCTTCACAAAGACGTGACCGACAGATGACATAATACAGAAAACAATTACTTCAAGTTATTGCTGCTGAAGGTGGCTCTACGAGCTACTGAATCATGGGGTGTACTTAGTTTTTCACAGGACTGCATAAAGACCTAGGAAAATGTTCTCTTTCACATGACTGAATGTCATATCTTTTACTTGCTGGTCTTTAAAGGAAATTCTAGGTGGAATTTTTCAGACAGGCAAAGAAATTCATCCCATCTTTCCAGCCCTCAGACCTTTAACAGGCTGCTTACAGTAGCCTCATATTTAGTTACAAGCATCGATCTATGGATCAACGTGCGGATAAGAAAACAAATGTGTATTTCAAAAAATGTTAAATCATTCCTTTAAGTGCAATGACAACTCTGAGCACCTCCCACACTCCATCCTACCCTTTTCCCAGCTCATCTGTGTGTCCAGCTGCAGTCTCACAGGATATGTGCCTTGCTCAGGGGCATAGCTGGATTTTCTCTCACAGATGCAAATGCCAGACAGGAACCTGGAGCTGACCCGTCTTGCTTTGCTAACACTGGAGCCATGCTCCTGCCCAGAGGTAGAATAAAATTACTGCGCATAGCTCGAGGATACGAGGCCAGCTCAGGGGCTGGTGATGTCAGAACATCTGCCTGCATGGAGATTGTAAAAAGGTCTGACAGGTAGGCCACTGCTATATGAGGACATGAACTCTAGTTGGGCAGGCTGTGCTGTTCCATTAGCATGTGCTTCAGTCTGTGCAGGTCTGAGCCAGAAAGCAGGGTAGGGCTGCTGCAGTTTTGAGGGGATGACTATTGACATCTCATTGTGGGACACACAAGCCCAAGGCGTGCTAATCCATGAAAACAAACATGCTTGTTGAAGACAACCACCGCCTAGCTTCATCACCCTAAAACTATTCAGTCATCTTGTTAACCACTGAAAAACCGACTGAGTGACTCACTGTGTGTCAAAAGGTGTCAACTCTCTTCAGTGAACTAACTCTCTAAGAATGACACATTACTGACATTACTCAGAGGAAAAATACAAAGCGACAAAGACAAATGCATGCATATAAGCACAAGATTATTAATCATTCTGCACTTCCTAACTCTGAGAAAAATGCTGTTGGACTAAATTAATGGTGGTGTTGCACAAGACTCACAAGTATGTTTATATGGAGGAGACCATTATGCGCTGGTTTGAGACCAATACAGTCAGGACAGGGCGCTCTCCGTGCCCATTTGCAGGAAAGGCAAACAGAGGCTGACCGAGCACACTGTTCTCACTGGCCTGCAACCAGAGCCCTTCTGCTTATTTATTCACACGGCTGTTTGTTTATTGAAGGAGAAGGGACAGCTTTCTTCATCTCCTGAAGGGAAACAAAAAGCCAGCATGTGTCGACAGGAACAGAGCAAGGTCTGTAACAAAATGGATGCACTCAAAATTGAAGGTGACAAACACAATGTTGTTTACATCTCGGGGGCAAGGCTATGGGGTAAACGTGGCGCCCCCCCATACACAAAGGCCCACAGCGCGCGGCTCGAGTTGGGGAAGATTTTGTGCGGCTCGGATTTCAGGTGGCGTGATTGAGCGATGTGAGGGAGGAGGGTTGTGTCACGGGTCACACCAATGCGACGTGACATATCTTTCAAACTTTCTTCTCATTTACTTTCAGACATGCTGCACACAGACAAGGCCTTTGAACCTTAAAATAAAACATTACAGAGATGATGTATGCTTAAAGTAAATGTCATTTGGTGGGGATGCTGTAATGTGATGATGAGCAGACGCACTCGGTGGCTTGAATGTGATCATTCAGCCACATTTTAAAAGACATATTGCTCCAATGAATGCTCTGACTGTAAATGTGGGACTGCTATTGAGAACATGTGGCAATCAGCTCCTAGACGGCCATGAAGGCGGTTGTAATTGCTTGTTTATTATTACATAAATCACAGGATTTGCATCATATCACTTTAAAAGCCACACTTCAGTAAATTGTGAGGATGCTTTTAATTTTTCATGCTTCACCCAAAAGCCTCACATTTCCACAGTGATCAAAGTGTAAATTCCACATTGAGGTTTTGAGCAGTAATGGAAATAACCTTCCTGACTGTTTTCTTTCTTTTCTTATCTCCAAAATACAGGGAAAGACAGCAGCAGCCTGACAGAGACTGAATTGTCCCAGAGCGTCGAACCTCCTGGGATGGAAGGCAGCTACCTGAACCTAAAGGAAACTGGTGTGAAGGGGCAGAGCGAGCGCCCGGGGTCGGACCTCTCTAGCCCCCTGGAAAAAAGCGAGGCTGAGAGCAACAAAGGCAAGAAGAGGCGCAATCGCACTACATTCACCAGCTACCAGCTGGAGGAGCTGGAGAAAGTTTTCCAGAAGACACACTACCCAGATGTATATGCCCGTGAGCAGCTGGCACTCAGGACAGACCTGACAGAGGCTCGCGTACAGGTGAGGATGGAGTAAAAACAAGTTGCACTCAGAAAGTACCGTTCTACTGTGACATAAAGCAAAAAAGTCCTTCATTTTGCACGTAGGAATGTTGTGTGACAAAGGCATAAAAAAAAAAAGGTGTTTTTATACAGTTAGCACTGGGAATGATCAGGATTGTGTTAGAGACCATGTTGTGTTGCAAGTAGGAAATTAACAACTGTCTTGCTTGTTTCATATTTTACTTTAGTCCACTGGAGAGGTTTGTAACTTTAACCCAGACACATGTCATTTTCATGCACTTGCTGAAGCAGCTGATGGTGTCCTGCCTTCTTTAAGACGGTTTCCGTGAGCTGTCCTGTGTGAGCGCAGTTGTTTGCATGCTGATGATCATCATCAGGGAACTGACGGAGAAGGTTGAGAGTTACAGACTGTTCCTAACATTAGACAGCAAGGCCTATTGTTCTCCATCTGTCTTTGTGCCTGCCAGTTTTAGATCAGAGAGGGATGGAGGAGACTTAGGGAATACTCTGCTCTTAGCACTTACATGGTGTAGACTCTGGAAGGGGTCAGAGGCCAAGGGTTTCTCTCCAGCACCACCATGTTTAAACTGCTTCGTTGCACAACTCTGGAAGCAGCGAGGGAAAACACATGGAACACCATCAAAGCTATTTGGCATGGACATAAAAAACACTTTGAGGTGCCAGTTTCAATTTCCACACAGAGCCCAAGACATAGACAGGGACAGCGAACCTGGCCTGGTCCTCGTGGTGGTACAGTAAAATAAGTACATTCATGTTGCATTCACACAGACCCATCTATGTCCCAGATGAATATAATTAACGTCTTCATCTGACAGGCACACAGCAGACTCTGTTGAGTCACTGAGGTTTGACCCATACTTCTAAAATCAGACCCGAAATATGCACGCAATCAAGACTAAACCCCACAATTTCAACTGAAGGTACATTGAGACAAAGTCCAGGGATATCCAATTGTTGAATACCGAGGGGCACTCCCAGCTTGGAAAGCAATTGAGAATCCTTTTCATCTGCAAAACAACAGCAGTTGAAATCCAGAATACAGATGTTTTCTGCCAAAATGCCAATGCCAAGGTCCTGCAGTTTGATGCTGAACGTCTTCATAAAATCGGGCTGCAGTTTTCCACAATCAAATCTGTGACTTCTGGTGCCACTTGCTTCTTTAGTACAATTAGCTCTGAGCCTCAGACTTGAACTTCACCACTTCACCTACTTTTTATTAAGGAGGAGGAGGTTGTGTGTGATTGACTGCTGAGGCAGTCTATCAGTTGCAGTGGTCCTAGATGACAGAGATGAGGTGAGACGGCTGGACTTCAAAGCCGCTTTAGGAGTTTTGGACTCTGCCCTCCCTCTCTCCCTCTTCCTTTCTCTCTGCCTGCTGGCTCTGGAGCATAAATAAAGCTCTTTAATGGCTCTGTAAGCTGCATTTCGCTGTCAGCGTCTTTAGCAATTACTGTATCACCGCCAAGCGCTTTGAGCTCCGAGACCACTGAGCCACCTTCTTTGCAGATGTCTGCTAAATAAAATAAACAGGAGTAGTGAGTGTCTGTAGTTGGTAAATATGGGTTTTATACAATATCGTGCTGAACAATTAAAATAATCTATGTTAATTGGAGAACTGCTTGAGAATTGACAACAATGGTCTTCAATTTCTCAAGAAATGCACAAATTTATAAGTCAGGGAATATGAGAGAAGGAGCAGCAAGGGACACATCTGACTCCACAATGTTCCCCGAATTATCTCTCTGCCAAACTATTTGGCTGGGGTCTCATTCCTACTGCCGTTCAAAGGAAAAGAGCTACATAGAGCAAACTCTCTGTGAAACATTACACACTCAGTACCCAGAAACCAGGACAAGGGAAATATATGTGCTCAGAAACTGAGTGCTTGTTTATAAAAAAGGTTCCAGTAAGTGCTCGAAAGGGTCCAGGTTAAAATACTGCATTTGTTAAAGGGAAACTTTGAAATGTGAATATAGCATGTATGCAAATGTGTGCGATTCTGTGTGTGCATGTGCACGCCTGGTCTGCTGCTCTTGTCTGCACGCCTCTCAAAGGTCAGAGGGGTTAGCTGCGGAAAGCCGAGGGCTTAGGCATCAGGAAATTAAACATGAAATGAAAACAAGCTCCAGTTTGAACATTCTCTCATCTCACTTTCCAATATCCCCACTTCCCCTCACTGACTTAAAACGGAGGGAGCAGAGAGACGTGGAGAGAGGGGTCGGAGTTGGGGGCGGGGTGGCGAGGGACAGAAGAGCCTGAGCTTCAGCAGAGGAGTGGGAGTACGATAACGACACTGGGTAACTGACAGCAGAGCTCTGACAAAGAAAAAGAGAAATATAACTATATAATGGTCTGAAAATGGAATTTTGACATTTTCAGAACCATGTAGTTATATGAGAGCAGATAGTCTGAACTGAGTGACATCTAAGCAAAATGCCAAAGAATGCAAATGTACAAAAAGGTATGATTAAAATAAAAAAAATGTACATAAAAGTCTGACACCTTATTCTGTATGAAAATTTAAGTAAACATCTAATAATATAATATAATTAAAATGAAAATGTAAATTTTATGGTTTATCATGCAGAAGTCTGAAAAGGCTTTAGAATGGTGGAAAGTTTACACTGTAATTAATTGTTTACATTGTAACAGTTATATTAAATCAAGTATGAGCAGCACACTGACTGGTTCCTATAATATAAAACTAAAGGGTTCCCCTGTGGTGAGTAATGTGACAAATTCATGCGACATTCTGGGCTTTTCAAATGTTGCCAGATATGTACATATTTCGAGGGAAATTGAGCACTTGAATACACATATGAAAAATGCTAGTGCCATAACTTTTTAGAAACAAAAACTGTAATGAAACCTAATGTTGGGCTTTTTTGGAGGGGCTATATTTGGAAACGTGTGATATTATGAGCTCATGTAACCAAAGAGCCACCAAAGGAAAGGCAGGACAAATCTTAAACAATAATAGATCCCAAATCCTCAGGAGGAGTATAAAGTAGACCCAAAAACCTCCCTCCAAACATATGATATAATTCAAAGGGCTGCAACCCTTCACCTTGACATTGGGGTTCAGCAACAACCTCAGATATCAGCTTACCAGTCTGTAAGGGCGAACTGTCCTCTAATCTCACCAGCTGACCCGAGGAATGCTAGAGTCAGAAGACACTTCTTTACGTCAGCTTCTTGCAAAAATACAGACGCATGCATATCGTCTTCACTTTGAAAATGACCCAGCTCAGAGGTTAACACCTGGAAAAATGAGAGGTGTGCAAGTTGAGGTGCTTATGGTTGGTCTTATCTCATCTGTTAAAAATCAGCTCATTCCCTTATGAAAATCAGTGTTTATGTATTATATCATATTATATCATGCGCATTCTGCAATTTGGACGACACTGCTTAATTCTGTCACCAAACACTTCTGCTCACTAAGAGAAATAACCAGAATTAGAGACGAGGTTTGAAGGGGATGACTGAAGGGAAATTGCATGTCAGGGACTGTGAAAACCACGAGCTGATTGGGCTGGGAATCAACCCAACAATCCAAGTCCTAACCCCTGTGTCAAAGCGGAGCTGCCCTCTCTTTTCTCTTTGAAGAAGTTTCCCCATTTCTCTCCAGGGAGGATAAGATAAAAAAACAACCAACAAATATATACACATAAACATGTGGAAACTCCCAGTAACCCACTCTGCTTTTCTATTCTCCTGCAAAGAGATGTGAGGAAACGCTCTAGAAATATAGTTTAACTAAAGATATGTTATAGACCAGCAGGGTGAGGAAAGGCAAAAATGTGAAGGAAAAAAAGGGTAACATTATAGCTACAGACAACACTGAAATAATTACTACTGGAAGTATATTGAAATATACAGAACTGTGTAAAGCGCTTAAGCCACCTTTCATTTCTTTATATTTTGCGAGCCTGACTTTCTTAAATTTTTTAAAGTGATCTTGAGCAATAGTTCTGGCTTTCTGAAGGCCTTTCAAAGTTTTTCTCTGGACATTGGCTGCTTTTCACTCATTTTCAGTGCAGTCCTTGTACCTGATCTATGAAACGCTCAAGCATAAAAATAGCATTAACTCAGAGGATGAACCAATGTTGTGTCTACACATAGCATAGCAAAGAACCAGTTTTAAGCACCCTGTTTCAAAGACACATCGTTTGTTCTCATTTCTTTAGTTGAATTTATGAAAAATGCCTAAGATAACACCGTTTGACAGAAGTTTCTGACCTAATAAACTATTTACAGCAGATGAACAGTATCTGAAGGTCATGTCCTTAAGAAAAAGGAAATAAATCCAACAAAGACCTGACAGGACCTGAGAGATTCATCCCTTCAGCTGATCCATCTATCTCATCAGGAAGGGTCTCAGTGGAAGGGTGGCTGTCAAGAAGCCATTCTTAAGGAAGGGAAGCAGAGAGAAAATGATTAGATATGCCACATTACACAAGCAGCCATTCTTGTGTCTTATGTCTTATAAATCCAAATTTGAAAGTTGTGGTCATCAATACTGTATATATGGAGATCAGGAGAGAGGTACAACAATGAGTGTCTAAAACCATCTGTAAAACACAGTGTGATGGTTTTGGGCTGCATTACAGATAGTGCTGTTGAGGGTCTTGTCAGAATTTATGGAACTGTGAACATAGAAACACACTGTAAGATTTAATCCACCATACTTACAGTGCAGTAAAAGCATACCTGGATAGAAAAACATACAAAGGAACACTATCAGTCATGGATTGGCCTCCCCAGAGCCCAGACCACAATATTGTTGAAGCAGTGTGGGATCATCTTGACCAGAGAACAGAATAAAAGGCAGCCAACATCCAAAGACGAGCTTTGGGTGTCCTTCAAGAAGCCTGGAGAACTGTTCCTGAAGACTACTCAGAGAGTTCAGGCTGTGCTGAAGAATAAAGGTGGTCAAACGAAATACTGACTACTATATATACTGTATTTACATGTATGTATTCACAAGTTTCAACAAATCACTGTGCCCAGCAACATGCAAAAAGAAATGAGAGACTGCTCAAGACTTTTGTACTGTGCTGCATAATTTTCATTTTGATTATGAAACAACCAGATACTGGTTTTAATACGAGTGGTAATACTTGACCTCTCGTCAAATGACTGTTGCTCGGGTGTCTTCTCTCTGGGCTATATAACATACAAGTGTATTAAGTTTGTAACTGGCTGGCATACTTAACAGTAGAATGGGAGGCAGAGCCTTCAGCGTTCAGCCCCTCTTCTGTGGACCCAGTTTGGATTCTAGAGACACCCTATCTTCTTTGATGAAGCTTATAGTTAGGGCTGGATCACGTGACCATGAACCCTCCCTGGCTGCTGGGGGGGGGGGTTTTCCCTTTTTACTCTGTTTATACCCCACTCTGCATTAAATCATTAGTTAGTATTAATCTCTGGCTCTCTTCCACAGTGTGTCTTTTGTCCTCTCTCCTCAGCCCCCAACAAGTTGCAGCTGATAGCTGCCCCTACCTAAACTTGGTTTTGCTGGAGGTTTCTTCCTGTTAGAAGGGGGTTTTTCATTCCCACTGTTGCCAGGTGCTTGCTTATAGGGGGTCATTCTGACTGTTAGGTTTTCTCTGTTTCTCTGCTTTACCTTAGCACCTTGAGGTGACTGTTGTGATTTGGTGTTGTATAAATAAAATTGAATGGAACTGAAGTATTATTTTCATTTTCAGTTACTACAACAAACATCCTTCAGTAATTTAATAATTATTTGCTTTACAAAAAAATTAATAAATCAGAAAACAGTGAAAAATGCTTTTCATATGTCCTTCAAATGTGCATTACACGCTGTGTTTACTGAGCAGATACCACTCGGGTGTCCAAAGAGCAATATGTAACCTATTATAAGGCTAACTGTAGCGAAGACTTTTTCTTATGCTAGGTAGTTGTTTGTGTGTAACCAATATTCAGTAGCTGTTTAACTGCTCAAGTTCATCTGCACTAATCAAAAATGCAGATGAGGAAGAAACCTGAGGAAGACCAAAAGTCTTCCAGGACCACAGATGTTTGTACACAGTATGTAGAATATCCTGAACCACTGCTCACTGAAATCAGCACTAAGATTTTAGGAAAAAAATATTCTTCAACCTTTAACCTTTACTGGACCTAACATTCTTTCTTTCATAACCATCTTCTACTCTTCAGTCATGGAGAAGTGGCCTAAGCAGCCTGCCCCTGGTCTGTCAGCAGGTTTCTGAAAGCACAACCCTCTGAAATGCAGCAAGCCTAGAAATCCAAAGAGGAGTACTCACTCGGAAAAACCTACGTCATGTGCTACAAACAATGCTTATTAAACCTAAAGATGAATATACATATATATATATATTTCTACACATATATATGTTCTTGGTCAAAAGTTCAACATTTGTTTCATGGATTATACGGAGGGATTCCCTACTGTATCCCACTGTGCTGACATGTGGGAGAGAGCGCACCTTTCTCAGAGTGATTAATGAACGGCTACAAGCCCAGATGTGGATCTGTCGACGCGGGCAGCCTGAAGGGAGGCAGACGTCTGCGTATCAAAGGGAGGAGCTGAAACATGCAGCACCAGGAGAGACTCACCATTTTCACATCAATAGCTTAGTGCGGACGGCACTTTAAAGACACGTCAAGTCTTAAAAACGGGGCTTGGACTTTCATGTGCAGCAGAATTTATTTGCTTCACCATCTTCATTTTATGTGGTTTCTTACTTTGTCTTTCTTAGCAAGAACACGACCCAGCACTTGGTGTACTTTTACATAAGAGCTTTAATGGCCATGCTTAAAAATGATATTCACATTTTTGTTTGATAGTGCTTGGTCTTTGTTTTTATTTTTTATTGGAGGTATTCTCCTGATAGACTGTTTTCTTTGCAGGTGTGGTTCCAAAACCGCAGAGCCAAGTGGCGGAAGAGAGAGCGTTTTGGGCAGATGCAGCAGGTCCGCACGCACTTCTCTACTGCTTACGAACTACCGTTGCTCACTCGGCCCGAGAACTATGCACAGGTAAAGGTTCGATACTCAGCAGTCTGCATACTACACGTGCTCCCGAAGATACCAGAAAATATGGTCAGGAAGTGTGGAAATGAATAAAGTGTCAAAAGCACTTAATAAACCTGCAATAACTATTATTTTGGACCACACGGGCAGCAGAAACATCTTGTGAACACAGCATCAACATATCAGAGCATTAAAATTGTTAGCAAACAGCTGCTTATTTACACATCCAGCAACACTTGATTGGATTTAAGTCTAATATTTGCTCTCTTTCAGCTGTGTCCTTTAGGCCTCAGAATGCAGTTTTAAGGCTTCTACTATCAGTGGCCTAATGTCACTTAAAAACCAGTTCTCTGTAGATCGGTATTACTATGACAGCGCCGATTCTTTCACACTGTCATAACGGTTTTCATATTTTCATTTGAAACATCATTATTATCAAAATAAAAACAATAGTTCCTGCTTCTTCTTCTCCAGATTCAGAACCCTTCGTGGATAGGGAGCAGCAGTGGGGCATCGCCGGTGCCCGGCTGCGTCGTGCCTTGTGACTCTGTGCCCTCCTGCATGCCCCCTCACCATCACGGTCCTGGAGGTGTCTCTGACTTCCTGGGTGTACCCAGTCCAGGAAGCAGCCACATGGGACAGACACATATGGGCAGCTTGTTTGGGGGTGCTGGGATCGGTGGGGGAATCAATGGCTATGATCTCAATGTTGATCCAGACCGCAAATCCTCCAGCATAGCTGCGCTGCGTATGAAGGCCAAAGAACACAGTGCAGCCATCTCCTGGGCTACATGATGTTCCAGCCTGGTCCCAATCCGCCCCCGCAAGGCGCCTGCTCTGGAGCAGCCATCAGCAAGCACTATGGGGGGAGAAGGAGGTTGCCGTGAGAGCACTAATGATAACACAGGTCAAATGAACAGGGAGAGACTGTGGAGATAACAGAGGCCACTACGGCGGCCAATGCATCCAAGACAACTGTGTCTATGACAATCAGCAGATGCTGAAATTAAGAGAAAAACAGAGGTGTGACTT
>VOQJ01012380.1:25592-36786 GCA_015052665.1 Apistogramma diplotaenia
TAGTTTTCCAACAGCTGCATTTAAAAGTAACAATCAACAGTTTGTTACTAAGCCTTTCAGTACCCTCTCCCTTTCTTAGCTTGTCTTTGACAGTCAATTTTAATTGAAATCTTAAATCACAAACTTTCCCCAGGTAGCCGAGTGTTGGCGTAATTCTGATGTGTGAATACTTTTTGGATAATGCAAGTTTGTGGATCAGAAGAATAAGGAATATCATCATTTGACTACAACGTTTGATAAAGCAAATGCAGTGTTGATTTTGGTCTTTCCTTGGGATTTTTCACAGCAGGAAAGCAGAAAATCCAGCCAAACTTCCCCTTAATAACTGACCATTTATCACAATGAGGGACCCACAGGAAAAAAAATGCACTGTGCGCTTAAGAGACATTAACCCCTCTGCCTCTGCACTTTCCTTCTGTCGAAATCCCAGCTAGATGAGATAAATAAACACTTACAGAGAGGAAGAAGAGCAGCCCACTGCGCCCTTAGCAGCACTCATTAAACCTAATAGGTCACGCTGCTCCAGCCAGGCTCCACTGACACCCCCAATACACCCCTAATAGAAACCTGCATGGTTAAGGGACCATGAAGACCATTAGGGCACTTCAAAGTTCACCCCACAACATTAGGGCCCCACTGATATGGCAAAGAGGGGACAGATCCAATTCCTCATTCACTTCTTTATTTTTCCATCAGTTGACCTGTCAGTCAGTCTACTCTAATAAACAAGTAGATGCTTGAGCTGCTCATTAAGGGCCATCGTTAGCAAGGCCAAGGCTGTAAATGAATGCTTATATCAGCTTTCAGCAAAAAAAAAAATTCTTATAGGTCATATTTTAGAGCTGGCACACTGTTAAATGATCCCCTTTGGTTTGAAAAGAAAGCTGCGGCTTGCAGTGTAAATCTAGTTTCTCCACACATTTTTGGACCAATGAAGAGACTCCTACAAACTGTAAAGGACGAGAGGCGAAGCAAAAAGACATGCACGCTGACCAGTAAAAAGACTCACTCCTAACAAGTTCAGACATGCAAATTCACACCAGTCATGTTCGCTGCTCTGAAACCAAAGTATACCTCAGTCAAATACTGACATGTTATTGTAAATCAAAAGATGCCGATTCTGCCCTATGGGAAGTATAAGCAGGAGCCATCCCCTGTTGTGGCCATATGTCAGTGTTACAGCCAGTCAGCATGACTATGTGGAGGAGTGGGCAGCAGAAGATCAATGAACACGTCATACATCATTTTGTCCAGTAAAACGTCCCAGTAAATAACGCAGATTTAAGATTTCTGACACACATAAGAAACTAATTCTCATGAGGATAAATAATGAATGATCTAAGAGAACTGACATCTGTTTTTAGTAGGCTCTACAAGAAGGAGAAGTAAGAAAGAGCATAAGCGAGAAATAGGATGATACTGCCTGGAATAAATATTGTGGCTTGCTGCGATATCTAATAAACATTTTACTCAGAACAACAGAAATCAATGTGTCGTGTGTGCACGAGATCACGACATGTCACAGGTTATTGTGTTTGCAATGGGAGATAAGTGTGGGAGGAGGTTAGGGCTGAGGACTGAGATTAGAGAGAAGCATGGGAGGGTGAAGCATACATCCCTGCCTTCCCTGAGCTCCTTCTAATGGGGTCTCTGGCTAGAAGCCAGCCTTTGCTATAATCTTTAACCCTTTAATACCTATAACACAAAAAGTCCACCAAGTAATGGAGCACAGTTAAACTCGTGGTCACTGCCAGGCTGCAAAACAAAAATATGATGTGTCAAAAAATCTAAACATAAAGAAAAACTCCTCCCATGGCAGTGGTCGTAATCCTAGCAGAGTCCATCTTTCATGCATTTTCTCATATCTAGCATCAACATTGATTTTTTGGTAGACATGCAAGGCAACCAGCCCTTCATCTTTTGGCAGCACTCATTAGCACATGAAATCTATTTGAAGCTATAATTTGAGTCTTGTGAAACCTTTTGAGGAATATGAGAAGTAATCATTATGAAAGATAGTAAAAAAAGTTATATTTACATTTGCACCTTCTACCAAGGCTCATTTGAGCAATATCTGCAACAAATTTGTCAACTTGAAAACATAAAAAGCCAGATTGAAACCCTAAACGAAGCCCCATGTGAGTCTGTCAGAGCAAACATACTCAGACATCGGGGAAGGTCCAGTATAAGCTGATTTGCCTTCAGCCTGTGCTCCCATCAGCTGATAGTGGCCACGAAATACACCATGGCCTGCCAGCTGCCTGCCAGCCATCTCTGTGGTCTGTAACCATGGAAACAGCCTCACTACAGCTCCCATCATTCCCTCTCTCACTAATAAAATCTAGTTTATTACAGTGTGGAAATGTCTAGTGTGGCTTTTTGACATGCTAACATAAATAGCGAGGCAAAGGGTTTAAGTGGTACTGGCACATGGATGCAGGTTTGTGGAGGCTAAAAAGAGATGAACGGCATCAACGTAAAAACTGGGTTAGTGGGTTAAACTAGCACTCATGTGCCATTGTAGGGACTGTTGAGACACAAGAAGAAAAGTGCATTTTTATATTAGAAGAGCAGGCTGGTTACGTTTATATTAGGAGTGATAGAACATGAATAATATGACTAATAAAACATGCTTTAACTGTGAGCTGGCATGCTGTAGCAATGAATGAGTCACTGTGCTGATTACTGTAGTTTTTACCCGGCCTGAGTCAACATACTGAAAGCCTGACTGCCAGTTCCACCCCGACACCCTTCAACTTTGCTATCAGCCTATGTTTTAACCCCTCGACTTCTTTGCGCTGGAGCAGCCTTTTGTCTCTCCCCTCAGCAATATGCTTCCAATTATGAATCTTGTGTATATGGGGACGGTGAAGTGCGCTTCTGATTTATTGCGTGCTCAGGCCCTGCTTTGTTCAGTGCATTTGCACACGGAGCCCTCCTGCTGCAGAGCTCAAAGGTCAGACATACAAAACAATTGACCTCTTGAGTACTCATGTGCGCCATGCCACTCTGGATGTGATTGACAGGCAGAGATGAAGGCTGAACAATGAAGGCCAAGGTGCGACTCTAACGCGGCTAAGCACTGCTTTAGCCTCACATTTTGTGGAAACTTTGTAACAGAGAAACTAAAAAAAACAAAGATACAGACACAGAAGAGGCCTTAGCATTGCCATCTTCAGATTCATGACTACCCCCTAAACTTTACTTTACTCATTTGTAACCATAGAACACTTTGTGGTCCTCTCGCATGGGATAGCTGGGCCCATCTATTTGTAGTCATCTGTCCTGTCGACTGAAAACACATGCTTCACAAGTGAGTCACAGATCTCTCAAGTCAGCAGTGATGAGAAACAAGTCATCCCTGTAGACTAATTTCCTGGCCTTTCCCTCTTACTTCCTGTTTCATGTTGGGTCGTGGGCACCACATTGTGCGTCACCAGTCTTGCCCGGTCAAGTCCAAAAACCACCGTTTCTGTGGGACAGTTCTGATGTTCTATACCACAACAATAAGGCTCGGGGACCTAGAGCATTATTGAGCTTATTATGTTGTTAAATGCATTTTCTAGATTCTCACATTTTCATGAGGACTTTTGTGGCTACATGTGAATCATCTCCCCTGGTAGGTTCTCCAAAACTGTCCTCAAGGGCTTCTCGTTGAGCACTTCAGCTCTGCACCGGATGTAACACCTTTCACAGAGGATCAACAAAACACAAAAAAAAAAGTTTTATGTTAAAGAGTGGGCTATTACATGCAGGAAAAAGACTCTCTGATTCCCGTGGGAGGCTAACCACCCATAAATCACCAAGCAATGAAAGTTTCCTCTCCAAACAGAGGGCTAAAACAAACTGAACATGGAACCCCTCGCCCCCACCTCGCCCCCATCCTTCACTCCTTCTCTCTCCTTCCTGGTAGGAATTTTTATGAGGAAAGAAGATATGTGGCAGTGGAAGCCTACACTGGAACAAAAAGGTAAATACTACAACATCAATCCTTTAAAATTACCGACAAATAAAACTAACAATGTTTTAAGAGCTTTCACACACCAGCAGTAGAAAGACTGCAAATCCAACCCCAGTAATTCATAACTGAAGAACAAAGGAGCATTCTCAAATACATGTCTTACAGTGTTTGTTCTTCTACTAAGATTTGTTATAGAGAATAAAAATCCAAAAGCTCTGCAAGGCTATTCTGGCATCAACAATTAAGATGGAAAACAATCACATATTGAAAGCAGTTTTACCACAAACTGTCAATTCATTTCACTAATTCAAAGCAAAAATGTTTCTTTTGGTGTTGTTCCCTTTTATGAAAGGGCTCTTTAATAGACGTTGCCAGATTTTGAATTTCAGCTGGTTTTAGTTTGATTTCATGGTCCAAATGTGAATCCAGCTATGATATCCTAGAGGCAGAACAACAGAAGGACAGCAAAATAAAAGTCACAGTGCACCGTCTACTGCCATGCCACCGTTAATGCTGCGCTCGTTGGAGCTGCATTAACATGTAACGATGTGACCCGAGCATGCTGCAAAGAGTAAAGGACGGGGCACTGCTCTGCTGACCACCTGTGAGGCATCACAGCTGAGATCCTGAACAGATCTGAATGTTTTAAATGAGAACAAATGAGGGGAGGGGGCACAATTACACACAAACTGCTACTATTGCTTCATTTGTTAACAGGCCAAAGGCAAAATGGGCTTAAAACACCACACCATTTAAATTTGAGGACCCCTGGCCTCACAGTCGTGCCATAATGTGTATGTAAAAAAAACAATGAGGCCTCTCCAATAGGGTTTTGCATTGAAGTTAATGTATCTGTGGAGGATCTTCAGTTCTCAAACCAAAAAGCAGGAGAAACCCAGGTCTTTAAACCCCAGTAGGCATAGTCCTCTGGAAGTGGTTGTGACCCACTGTTGTTCATGTGCATAATCACGTGTGCCAAGGTGTGAAAGGAGGGTTTCAGGTGAAACCAATTTGGGAACTTCACTTCATTGTATCAACTGACCTACTGAGGTGACCAGAACGAACTAAAGGAGAAAGCACTCTTTTGAGGATGCCAATGTTCACATTTTGGACCAGGAAGACAGATGGCTTGAAAGATGAGTAAAAGAAGCCATCTATGTCCACTGTGAACAGGCATCAGTGAACAGAAGAGGTGGATTATGTCACCAACTTTCACCAGTCTAAAATGTTGTCCTGAGCTCCCTTCTCAGGTGCCTCAACCTCCATTCACACCTTTGTTCAGGTGGCCTCAATAGGTCACATTGATGCTAATGTTTACGGAGCTCTTGAAATGGCAACGTTTAATACATGCACTGAGATGGTGTTTATACATATTTTCTAGCAGTGCGTGAATTCACTTCAAAGTCTTAATTTTAAATTAGTAAAAAAAACCTATTATTGATATTAAAGATGAATAAAACCTGTTGACACTCAGATGGATGTTAAAACAGCCCCTTATTGTTGATGCTTAAGAGGAAAATGTAGCTTGAAGAGAAGTGGATGGAGCAGCAGTAAGAATGCTGCTGCCCTCAAGTGGTGAAAGGCTGTTGTCTTAAAATAAGTTGCTTAAAGAGAAACTTTTTTTTGCACAGATTGGACATTTTACAACTAATTTAACATCTACAGTAATATGCCAGTCTTAATTTTTTAAACTTTTACTCTCTTCTCCCTCTTTCTTTTCCTTATGAGGCTTCTTGACAGGTTTCAAGAAGCCATTCATACGATGGATCAGCTGAACGCCAGATGCCTCTCACAGGTTTTTCCTGTTTCATCTTTATTTTAAGGCCTGTATATGGTGACCTTTGAAGGTCAAATGCACTGAAACGTAAGAAAACACCAGCAAATAGAAAAATGCTGTAAAAGCACACAAAACACAACAGAAGTTGAAGTTAAAAAAACAATAATCTCACAGCGTTTTTTTGGGGAGACAAAAACAAGGCAGTTGCAGACGTGACAGTACCTGAAAGAGGCGACTGCATTCAGAAGAAAAGAGGTGCAGGATTTGATCAAATGAGGGAGATAAAGACGCGAGGTAATGTGTGTTTTAATTACTGTATATGATTGAATACTGGAGATGCATGTTTGCCATTAGCAAACAAATGATGTGCTAGCAACAAAGTGTCTAAAGATGAAAAAATGTTGTTGGTTATCTGGTTAATTCCTCGAGTTTTGTTTCCTCTCGCTTGAATAATTCATCATTGATTCCTTTGAAAATAGTCAGGTATAGCGACTGGGCCGAAAATGAGTGAAAAAGCAACCAATCTCCAAAGACCCTCAGAAAAGCTGGAGAACTATCGCTCAAGACCACTTTAGAAAAGTGCAAGAAAGTCTGGCTCACTGCAAGCAACATATATATAAGACATGGGGAGTGGCTCAGGAATTTTACACAGCGCTACTTAGTTAAAGGATCATTTTTCTCTGCATTAAAACTTTACATTCTAAGTGAGGTGATCAAGAGGCTTTTAGTCCTCAACATACATGGAGAGGTCAGCATTTCTGTTCGTTTCAAAACACTCCTAAACAACATCACTGTAAGATCTAAAAATTGAACTTGGACCGGTTCAGTTTGGCAGCAACTCACTTAACACCACTGGTTACTGTTTGTGACCATTCTTGAATGCCTTTGGCATTCTTGGAACAAGAAACAAAGCTGTGCATTTTTCTTTTATTTGAGGTGGCAGTAATGAGCTCCAGCATATGGTAATGAGGCAGCGAAACTAAAAGAAGTCAGCTGGTCATTGTTTGGCACACCTTTAACAATTATTCATGCGTGTCTAAAAGTGTGTTTTTTAGCAGGAACATTAGGAAAATTGTGATCATATGTTAGGTTGTGTTTTTGAGAGACTTTGAGCAAGATAAATGGTTTATAAAAACAGGACATAAACACAAATTATGATCTAATACCTGAGAAATTGTATACTGAGTATAAAACAAATCAGGTCACAATGTTTGCACCATTAAGATGGTGATAAAATTATAAAAAAACAAAACTACACTATATGTGCAGGTCTGGTTTCACAAAATTTGTGGTCTGAAAGAAGAATTTTAATAACAGCTACATTTCCACCCTAACAACTAGTCAGCTACATCACGAACAACTAGTTCAACATGTGGCAGCTGTGTATTACAGCAGCAGTGGGTAGAAAATGGAAGATGAAGTAGGTGGTGATGGTTTTAGTCCAAGAATTTTTGATAATAAAGTGTTAGATTT
This sequence comes from Apistogramma diplotaenia, assembly GCA_015052665.1. Taxonomy (NCBI): domain Eukaryota; kingdom Metazoa; phylum Chordata; class Actinopteri; order Cichliformes; family Cichlidae; genus Apistogramma; species Apistogramma diplotaenia. Next base: position 32,804 of record VOQJ01012380.1, read on the forward strand.
ACAAGGGGAAAAAACTGAGAGTGAGAAAAAAACCTCACATAGAAACACTGCATTTTTAAAAATTGTTTCTTTCTTTTTTTTTAAAAAAAAATAACACCACCCTGATAATCCTAATCATAGTGGAACCCTAATGAGGGAATGGCACGATGCAATGAACCTGGGGTTCAGTGTCTTGTCCAAGCATACGTTGGCATGCACACTGGAGAGCCAAGGATTGAACCAGTAGTAGATGACCTGTGCTACCTCCTGAGCTAGAGGCACCTCTATAGAATATTGTCACATAACAAATATAATGTATTATGCCTCCAGTGCATGACTGCAGACACGTGGCAGCATCTGTCTTATGATGAGACTGATCCAAATTTGTAAAATGAAGCAAACACTGTTTTCTGTGCGTTTTTGCAAATCTAACCTTTGAAATCTTCTTTTTTTCTCTCATATTTATAACTTTATGACCCTTAAAGAATAATGAACTTTTTACTTGGATTTTATTCATTTATGGAAATTATGCATTTTTCTGGAAAGAGTTATAAGGCCATTTCCAAACTATTTGAAGCCCATCATTGTACAGCATGAAAGATTACTCAATTGGAAAATATCAGAGACAACTGTCAAGTCTCCTCAGGAGTGGATGTCACAGCAATTCACCCCAAAGCCAGACCCTGCAATACCCAGAAAAACTGCAAAAAGCCCCAGGAGCTACAGTTTAGGCTCTTTCCATGACTTAAATTGTTTCTGTTAAAGCCCATTGCGGTATATTTGTTCTGTCCGCCAAATAAATGGGACAGTAACTTTCTGTAATCTCCGCTCTTTGGCAAATTAAGTACCAAGTCAGCACAAAATCTCCTCTAAAGAAGCAGAAACTACATTTTTTCATGTATGAACTAAATGAATTATACAAAACTGACATAAACAGTCATATGAAAAATTACAGTCTCGCCAGTGACGTGCGGTGAGGGTCATGGCTGGTGAGGCACTGACGCCATCACATCAGATTTACAAACACATGAACCCTACAGAGCAGCTTATTCACCATCTGATTGGCAACAGTTAACGTGTTTTGTTTCATTTTCATAACAGCATTCTTTACATATACAAACTACCATAGAAAAAATAACTTTAAAAAACGTTATTATCTTCATACCTTTACTTATAAATGAAGTCCATGCGCTGCTCCTTTTGAAGAAAAGCATCGATAACTTCTATGCTACCTGTATACTGTAGCTTGCTGTCTAATTCTATTATTCTGCAGCTGAGTAAGAAGAATCCCCGGGATCACCAGCGCCCCCTGCCATGAGGCACGAGAACTGCATGCCTATTTAAATTACCTGCCACACCTTACTCCCTTTATTTTCGCTCCTCTTCAGTAGTGCTAGCAACGATGCTGGAAGTACTGCGAACACAGCTTAGTTTAGACATCTGCCATTAGTCCGGCCTACTGTATCCCCTGGATTAAAGCGCTATAAATGATTCAGAAATTATATGATTTTGCGTCTTTAATCTCTTTATGTGTGATAGGTGATGCAGGATACGGCAGTATGATTGTCTCTTATGTGTTATTTTCCCTCCATTTAGGATCAGATCGTTTGATGGCGCAGTGACCAGAAATGCAAACTTCTCTCAGACATGTAAAACCTAAAGTAACGAGTCTGTTTGAAAATGTAGGAAGTAGAAAGTACCGATATTAGTGTAAAAATGTAGGGAGTAAAAGTAAAAAGTAGTCAGAAAAATAAATACTCAAGTAGTACAGATACCTGAAAAATCTACTTAAGTACAGAAAGAAGTATTTGTACTTTGTTACAGCCTATAAAAGCAGTAATGTCAACACAATGTCACAGTCTTCTGAGCAAACACCTCCACTCTAAAGTCAGTGGCAGTAGCTCCATCTCAGACTCTCCTGTCCTCACTCAGCATGTTAAATGTTAAAAGTTCATGAAAGCACAATTAGAAAAAGACTGAACAAGTTTGGCTTGTTTGGAAGAGCTGCCAAGAGAAAGCCTCTTCTCTCTATAAATGAACATGGTGGCACCACTCAAGTTTGCAAAGTTGCATCTGAACAAACCACAGAATCTCTAGAACAACGTCCTTTGGACAGATGAGGTCAAAGAGAATATATTTGGCTGTAATGCACAGTGCCATATTTGATGAAAAGCAAACCCAAATGAGAGCAAACACCTCCTACTGTCTGCCAAGCGTGGGGGTGGAGGGGTGATGATTTGGGCTTTCATTGCAGTCTTAAAAAGATCAGAATTAATTTTAAATAAATAATAACAAGGTATGTCATGTGTTGTTGTTTATCGTAAGTTATATTTACCTAATTTTAAGACCTGCTAAGAACAAAAATTTTTTTTTTCAATCATCTCCTGAGATGTTAAACCTTAGAGCTGGCAGTGGATGTATTCTCTTTTTACGTCTTTGTTGGCATAAACTAATCAGGAACATATTTACTGAGTTCACCAATCAAAAAAGCCAAAGGTCTGTTTTCCCATAGATTTATTTTTGTAAACAGAGGCGTCGCCCCCTGCTGGCGATAACACCCTTTCGGTATTTACTTCACTTTTCAGACCCTCTACCTTTTATAAATAAATCTACAGTAAAAACCTTTTCAAATCCACTTTACTTACACCCTCCTGTCCGTTATACCACAGCTGCTGTTAGAGAATTATTCTATGGATTTAAATTCAGGATTCTCTGAGTGCCATGTCGCTCCACACTCTGTCTATGTGGGGATCCACAGGCCACACTATACATGTGCATATTACATATGCAAATGGAAGGATTAGCTGTTAGTGGTACAAAAATGAAGCTAAGAAGAATACATCACAAATGCTGAGATGGCAACACTACTCTAAAAACAATGTTTGTGTTGCTGCATAGTTGCAGGGTGAGTATTTTAGCCTGTGTTAGACTAATACTTTGTTTGGGTATAACTTGCCGGTTGCTATGATCTTATGTTGATGTTTTAGCTGCATTTTGCTGTAACTGTGGGTTTGTTATGGGAAATATGCTGAATAATTAGCAGCTTTGCTCTGAAAGCTTTACTCCTGCTCACACAAATGACACAAATGATGCTTTTCATTTTTATTCCCACAATGCTGTTTTGTTGCTTGTGCTGCATCACGTTCCCCATGCCTCACTTTTTTTTTTAATTTGATGTATTCTTCTGCCATTTTCTGAAGCTGCTGCAATAGATCAATGTCCACAGTCATTTCTAATTCATGCCTTTTTTTTTGTAAATAAAATCAATGCACTAAGGCATCAGGGGTGAGATTGATTTCATTACAACACTGAGTCCAAGAGCTATGCTTTGGATCATCACTAGATAAAACCGCCCTCTTTTGTTTTCAATACTTCAAGTGTCAAGAAGTTGTAGAGAGAAGAAGAATTTTTCAAAGAAATACACCAATCACTCATGTGGGAAATGTGTACCTGCCACATGTGTCCTATAAATGATGTTACCTCTTTTAAAAAAAAAAGAAAAAAAAGATGTGCAACCAGCTTAAGAAACACACAGGAACAGTCAGGTAAAATGCCTTTTATGTAACTTACATTTCAAGAATCTAATACAAATGCATACACATACATTTCACCACCAAGAACCACATTTAACCACAAATGCAAGAAAACATCACCATACGAACAGAAAAAAATGAGAGAAACTGGCTTTGAAGCTTGGGAGAAATCTTGGAGAGCCACAAGCTCACATGCATACGAATAGGCTCATACACATTCATAAAGAGCATCCAGTACACACACACGCACGCACACACACACACACCCGTACACACAAATAAACAGAGCTTATATAATACAGCATTGAAGAAGTGCGACTGTAAAAAAGGCATGTGGAGGGAGGTTATTACAGTATACAGTATGAAGGGGGGAAAGATAACAGCCAGTTTACAAGAAACACTTTTTTTTTTTTTTTACAGTCAAGCCAACTTTACTTAATATAAATATTCTTCATCCAAAAGTCAGTGCAG